>CADDIJ020001906.1:0-56072 GCA_902809745.2 Tetradesmus lagerheimii | reverse complement strand
CAGCGGCAGCGGCAGCGGCAGCGGCAGCGGCAGCAATTGGCGATGTCAAGCCAAGCATAAAGCGGGAAGCAGATACAGCAGCAGCACCAGCAGCAGCGACCTGGCGCTGGTGCAGCGCTAGCAGCAGATGTAGAGCAGCAGACTGCCCCTCATCATCATCAAAATACCAGATCAAGCCATAGCATCAACGCCATCGGCCCCGCGCCCCCCCGGGGCGGAAGAAAGAGGGAGCACCGCTCCATTATGTTTGCAACTATTACGCACATCCCAAGCTTTCACAAGATACGCAGCAATGCTCCTAGACACCATTCGGCAAACCCCCTTGCTACCCCAAACATCATCAGAAACAAAACACAACAACTTGGTCGATGCATCAGTCAATGACGATACATTGCGCAATTTTCCAGTGCCACCAGCAACTGTCTGTTGCAAAACAGACCTAATCTCATCCAACTGCCCCTGTAAGCACTGGATCAAGCAGGATCCCAGCAGCAGCAGCAGCAGCGCCGAGGCAGACTTTACTAGCAGCAGCAGCACCAGCAACACAAGAACCATATGCTGCACTCGTAGCTGCAGCAGCCTCACAGCAGATGGTGAAGACAGCAGCATCGCTCCTGCTGACGATCCGCTGCGTCCGCTGCTGCTGCATGTCCTTACGACGTGCCAGAAGCAGCAACGCCAGATACAGCCGCAGCAGCTTGACGACACGCTGCATGCGTTACGCAGCAGCTACCAGCATATGATTGCGACGTTGGCTGTCAACCTTAGTCAGATAGACATCGCCACCAGCAGCAGGGGCGGGAGCAGCAGCAGTAGCGCTGAGGTGGCTGCAACAGCAAATGCGCGACCGTCGTGCAGTGCGTTAGAGCAGGTGCAGCAGGCTCTGCAGGAGTACTGGGGGACGCTTGCTGGCTTGGTTTTGGAGGGGCGGGCTGACTTGTTGCCAGCCTTCAACATGAGTGACGTGGTGAGCATAACTTCATGGGCAGGAGTTGCAGATTGAATCTCAAAGTGATGTAGTCTGGGGAGGTCGGGGCTGAATTGATCCCAGCCTTATCATGAGAGCGATGTCATGAGCACAACATCTTAGCCAGGGGTGACGGGGGAGGCAAAGACAGTCCACATACACCATGTTGAGAATCTTTCATATTAGTGACGTGGTGAGCGTAACTTCATTGGAGGAGTTGCAGATTCAATCTCAAAGTGATGTAGTTTTGGAGGAGCGGGCTGACTTGATCTTAGCCTTCATCATGAGTAACGTAGTGAGCGCGCATCAAGGTTGTGGTAACCGCGGGCGGGGCCGGGGGGGCCCACATGATGCCAAAAATCAATTGCTGCACCCTCTTCCCCCCGTGTGACCTCCCTCCCAGACAGTCCTACACAGTATGTCATGACATAACATGCCACAATGTTGTAACATGTTTTTGTATGCACAAGTTTGGTGGATCCTGAGAGCTGTATTATGTCGCCAATGGTTGGTGGATGGGCTCATGGCAGTGGGAAGCACTGCTGCTAATGCTGGGCCGCTGCTAATGCCGGGCGTTATTTTGTGCCGTTTCGTTGATCAACTGCCTGTCTGCCCGCCTGCTTGCTTTTCTGCAGGTCACCGGTCACCGCATCGAGCAGCATGACACTGAGCTGTATCGCACCGCAGCCCAGCAGCTGCTGCTGACCAAGCAGCAGCAGCAGCGCCGCATTTCCACCACGCTGCGTCTGCTGCAGGAGATGATGCAGCCGCTGCTGTGCGCACGCAAGAAGCTGCAAGGTATGCGTCGAAAAGCTTTGTGCAATGATTGCAGCAACGCCGCTGCTATCAGCTGCTGTGGGAGACCTAGCTTGCACCGCACACTCTGCTGGAAGCAGCAACTTGCTGGCAGTTGAACCGCCACTCCCACAACAACGTTAATCTTGCCTCCCTGCTGCCAACTCTGGTATGCCTGCAGCCCTCCTGCCCATCCACATGGCCCTAGTGCCAGGAGCACCTTTACCTGCAAAAGCAGCAGCAGCAGCACCACCGCGCCTCGGGAGGCCTTTCAGGCGTCAAGAGATCGTGCAGCAGGAGCAGGAGCAGTGGCGGCAGCAGGGTTGGCAGCAGCGGCAGCAGCTGTCCCAGCTGCAGCTGCTGCTGCGCAAGGAAGCTTTGCTAAACTTCTGCTGCTGCCACGCTATTGAAGGATGCCTCACATGGACGCAGATGGCCAAGGTACGCTCTGGTGTGTTGATACTTTTTTCCTAAGCTGAATTCTGTCATACTATGCCATAGTATGGCATACCGTATGATATACTATGGCATACTGTATACCAGTGGTACATGCGGCAATCGTACATTTTCTGTATATATCTGTTCAAACACAGTCCTGCTGAACTTCGAGGGTAGATCATACCCAGGTGGCTGTGGTACGCTTGAGCAGTTGCAGTACATGTCTTTGCTAGCTGCTGCTACACTGCCGCCATGAATGCGCAGTAGCACTGGCATACATGCGTGCACTGCTGGTGATGTTGCTTGCTTTAAGAGCGAGTCGTGATGGCACGTGCAGCAGCACCATCCAATCCAACACCACAGACATAAACTCCCGTCTTGCAGCATCATTTTGGCTCTTCACAGCTGCTGAAGTCTGCCGTGTGCCTGCTGCAGTTTGCACTGTTGTGCTTCCCGTACCCATTCTCACCCATCGCCCTGGCCCAGGCAGTACAGGAGCAGCTACTGCTGTGTACAGATCAGTAGGTATGACGTTATGCCGTTACAGAGCAGTAGACATGATTGCTGCAGCAGACTGTGGTGGCATCTGGTGGCCGTGCCGTCAGCTGTCGGTACACAATGACACAAACTGCGTCATATGGTGAATTGTGCTTTATGATGCAGTGCTATGCTATGCAGCATGCCGTTTCTGTCAGGAGCAGCTTTCAGCAAATCTGCTGCATCTGGTTCAACTATACGGTACGTAGATGAGGGGAGTCATTGGATGGTACCAAATCTATTTTTGAACTGCAGAAGGGCACATTGGTCTTTGATGACGTGACAAACTGAGTTGAAAAGAGCATTGCTTTGAGTGCCACAATTGTCTAATCAAAGCCTGGTGGCTGTTTTAAACAACAGGCCACAACAATGTTGCATTGGATGACATGAAATTTCTTTTGCATTCGGTGTGGCTTTGATTGGATAACTTATGATGGAATCATGATGGCCATGTTGATTTCAGCACTCTTCAATGCCCACAGCCTGAGCGGGATCCAATCCCAATTAGATATCAAAATGCAGCAGAATTACCTTACATATTGTTCCTTGCTTGCCTTGCTTTTTTGTACTACATTGATAGGATGATCCCATCGCCCACAGTTGTTGGGTGTCACGCTGACGGTCAGCACATATCATAATTAAAGAAGGCTTTATACTGCATTGATGATCAGGCAATATCTTCGAGCCTATGATATAGGGATAATGAATATGTGATGCTGCTCTCAGCAGCTCACTTGCGCGCGTTGCTTTTGCATGGTACTGTTATCACTGCGTGTCTTAGGTAAGGCATATACTTTGACTGGCCAGCACTGCGAAACCTTGGACTGCACCAGCACATTGTTGCCTGAGTGTACGCACTGCGGCATCATGACGGCCTCAATTACAATGCAGGCCTGACAAAGCACTGCAAACTTTGCAGGCTGTTGTAGTGTCTACCTTACACTGTGAAACTTTGGACAGCACGATGCAGCACATCCCTTGTGAACTGTGCGCTCATATCTTTGGTTATGACGGCCCTACTTGCAGGCCTGAAGCACTTTGTGTGGCACTACTGCTCCAACAAGTACATGCCATGTTGGTGCAACACTTGGGTTGCAGACAAGTCACCTGTACAGTGTACTTCAAGTACTGCTGGCAGCATGCATGTGTACTTGCGTGCAGTTTGTCTGCGGCTACACTTTGCGACTGCAAAATTGGCTTTGTTTGCAGAGCTCGGCGCGCAATATAGTAGAGCGGGTGTGTGATCCCCCAAATCGTGACAGTGTGTGTGTTCATATGAGCAGTGACGGAGTGTGTGAGCCCTTCAATCCTGAATCAATCCTGAATCCTTTTTGGCTCTCCTGGGCTTTCATGTGACTCCTGTGCAGCTAGAGTATAGTTGAATTTCTTCGGCTGGCGGCATTTTGCAGCACATCCCAGTTGCAACTGCATATAACTCATGTTTTTTGAATGACGCTGCAGCCTTTGACGCTTCAGGCATTATACATTACGAAAAAGGCTCCGCTCATCTCTTTTTGCTTTTTGGTTCTTTACTGCTTTCAGTGCAGCGCTTAGTGAAGAGCTGCAGGTGTCTTAGCACACTTGCGCTCAGTTATTTGGGTCTGATAAGTGTTTGCTTTACACGGCAGCTGTCAGTGACCCCAGGAGAGGCAGCAGATGCCATGCAATGTGCATGTTTGGAGCCTGTGCGAGTATGATCTGTTGACACGCCAGTGGTCCTGCTTGTTCCTGGCGGCAAACATTGGTCAAGCGAGCGCATTGTGTGTGTAGAGTTGATTTTTGCATGCTTGTTCCTGACGGAACACGCCAGTTGTCATGCTTCTTCCTGGTGACAAACATTGGTCACGTGCCGTGCAGCATCATCATGATGCCCATGAGTCATGACGCTGCAGCAGGGCCTGCTGCAGCGGCTCAGCATGGCTGCTGTGCAGTGCATGTACTGTGTTCAGTTGGCATGCTGCCCAGGTTCATATCCTGGCACCACCACTCGTGGCTGGAGACAAAAAGCACCTGCCAGGTGCCCTTGGGCAGCGGCTGCATGCAATGACTGAATGACGTGTTCTGCTTACCGCTGTGCATCATGCATGGCGGCCATGTCAGCTGTGTAAGTTACGGTGTCGCTCACGGAGAGTCTCATGGGTGCTGCTGATCAACTCCAAACTTGATTGTTGACCATCACAGATTGATTGTGTTGTCAGTGACCATCTATACCTATACAGGTAAATGTGAGGATTATGCTTGCTGTCCTACTGGCCAGAACCACTGAATAAGCTCAGTTGGCACGGAGGAAAATAAAATTCCCAGGGCAGGAAATTTCAGTTGCAACGTCCTATAAATACAGCCAAAGCCCACCGCTGAGTATAGCAGTGGTGCCGCACTTTATTATAAGGAACCGCTGTGCGTTTGGTGTATGTTGAATATGTGACTTTGGGGACACCAAGTGGCAACCCAACTTGCAGTCCTCCCTATCCTCACCAACAGTGACTCACTATTGCAGACTATCGTCTTGACCCTCAAACTGGTCCTGAAACTATGTCAACACATGCAGTTAAGTTGAGCTTGGGGGTGCTTTGCAGCTGTTCTTGGAAGCAACAGATTGAGGTAATGAAAACTTGAGTGTGCACACGGTGAGCATGGTCAGGGCGCCCTTACCGCTGGTAAGTTACCAGTGTTATGATATCATGATGTCACAGCCAGTGATCAGTGTTTGCTAGCCCAGGATGACTCACGCAAGAACGACACACATACCGGCTCTGGCTGGCACCAGACATTCCAATACACTAATTATTATCGTCTGCTGAGGAGCAGCAGCTGCTGCTGCAGCTGGGTGGGTTGCATCTACAGCGAAGCAGTGCCAGCAGCAGCAGCTTCAGCGCCAGCAGCACTTCCACACGCTCAGCAGACGCGCGAGCAGATTCCGCATCAGACAGTCACGGACAGAACGTGCAGTCAAGCGGCAGTGACACAAGCCAGCCGCAGCTTAACCACTCAATAAACAGCATAATAGCGGCTGAACCCAACCCAATCGGCCCTGAAATGGGACTGGTGGCCAGGAAGCAGCTAGATACTGCTTCTCTTACGTTGCAGCAGCTACAAAAAGATTACAAGCGCACCGTCAGCACACTAACAGCAAACTGCAGCCTGCTAGAGGAACAGCAGCTGCAGTGTGCAAGATTACAGATGGACAGCAGTGCTCCTAGCAGCAGCAGCAGCGGGGATGACGCAGCAGCAGCAGCAGCAGCGTTTTTCAGCATCCAAGGAGCTTTGCAGGAGTATTGGGCGCAACTGAACATGCTGCTCAAGGGAAGTCGCGGCCCCCTGATCCACGCGTTCTTCATCACTAACCTCGACACGGGTAAGCATGCAGCACGTGCAGTGCACGTGGCTGATTGTGCATGCCGTTTCCAGCTCTACAGCTGTTTACAGTTCTGTTACTGTTGTTAACCAACATGGCTGGCCAGGGTGTGCATGCGTGTATCAGCGATAGCAACTGCAGAGCTGTCAGCGGTCAACGTCAGATAAGGTGCTTTGAGGGTAATATGTTTGGCCTGATACCTGCTTCGTACAGCATCGGCTACTTACCGCTCGCTGGAGCAGCACAGCAGGCGTACACATTGTCACCAGCATCAGCAGCAGCACTTGCACACGAACCTCTAGCCATCTACTTACCTGTGACACATCATGATCGCACTTGTACCAACGTTTGTTATGAGAGAGAGTAGTTACATGTGGGTGTTATGTGACACATTTGTAACACTGTCATAACACTGCATATTGAGATGCACGGGAGCAGCTGCAGCAGTACAGCAGTACCGTGCAACCGCGCATCAGCTACAGCTCAACCAGCGGCAGCAGCAGCGCATTGCTACAGCTCTTCGCTTCGTCAAACAGTTGACAGACTCAGCTTTGAGTGCGCGGCAGCAGCTGCAGGAGCACCTACAGGACCAGCCGCCGCTAACAGCAGATGACGCTGCTGTTGCTGCTGATGCTGATGCGGCGGCAGCTGCAGAAAGCCCAGTAGCAGCAGCAGTGCATTCTGCCGCACACGATCGCTGCGGTCATGATGTGACAGCTACATTCAAGCCGCAGCGCGCTGTGCTGCAGCAGCAGGAGTTAGACTGGGAACTGCAGCAGCATCGGCAGCAGCAGCTGTCGAAGCTGCAGGTGTTGATGCGTAAAGAGGCTGTGCTGAAGCACTGCTTCGCGAGCTGCATACAGGGATGCCTTACTTGGAAGCAGATGGCACAGGTGTGTTGATGTTACATTGTTACTCCTGTTGTTACATTGTTATTTTGAAGGTTTTGATCTTGAAGCACTGCTTTGCGTGCTGCTTACAGGGCTGCCTCACTTGGAAGCAGATGGCACAGGTGGGTGATGTTATAATGTTATTTCTGGTGTTACCAGGCGTTACATTGTTATGTTGCTGGTTGTGACCCTGAAGCACTGCTTTGCGTGCTGCATACAGGGCTGCCTCACTTGAAAGCAGATGGCACAGGTGGGTGCTGTTACATTGTTACTTCTGGCATTACATTGTTATCTTGATGGTTGTGCTATGTTGAAGCACTGCTTTGCGTGCTGCTTACAGGGCTGCCTCACTTGGAAGCAAATGGCGCAGGTGGGTGCTGTTATAACGTTATGTCTGATGATACATGCGGTTGTGATCTTGAAGCACTGCTTCGCGTGCTGCATACAGGGCTGCCTCACATGGAAGCAGATGGCACAGGTGGGTTTCTGTTATGATGTGATTTCTGATGTTACATTGTTATCTTGCTGGTTGTGATCTTGAAGCCCTGCGCTTGCTCGTACAAACATGGCTGCCTTACTTGGAAGCAGATGGCACAGGTGGGTGATGTTACAGCATTATTTTTGGTGTTACATTCGCTTGTCTTCTGGTTAAGTCTTGAAGCACTGCTTTGCGTGCTGCATACAGGGCTGCCTCACTTGGAAGCAGATGGCACAGGTTAGTGCTGTTATCATGTTATTTCTGGTGTTACATTGTGTGTCTTTTGGCTGTGATCTTGAAGCGCTGCTTTGCGTGCTGCATACAGGGCTGCCTGTCTTGGAAGCAGATGGCACAGGTGGCTGCTGTTATAACATTATTTCTGGTGTCACATTGTTATCTTGTTAGAAGTGGTGATGTCAAAGCCCTGCGCTTGCTCGTGCATATGAACTTAACATACAGTGTTGGACCGTGAGCCTGTCCCCCGCCTGTGCCATGCAGAATCGCAGAGAATTTTGAGCAACGCTGGCAGGTGACGTGCCTATCTAGGCATCTTTCAGTTCTTATCTAGTACTTGTGCTTGTTCGTGCTGTCATCCATGCGTCTGATGTCTGCACTAATCAGCTGCATCTGCTGCCGCTGCTGCTTGCTGTTGTGCAGTTTGCGCTTGCATGCTACCCCTACGTTCCATAACCCATCGCGCTCGCGCAAGCAGTTGGGGCAATGGTGGACGAGCAGGAGCACAGCAGCAAGTAGCCTGGCTGCTACTGCTGTGCTGCGACGGGAGTGCAGCGCAGTTGCGCCCAGTGCAGTTGCCTCGCCACATGCGCAAGCAGTCGGGGCAGAGCCAGCAGCACAGCAGCAAGTAGCTTGGCTGCTACTGCTGTGCTGCAATGGCAGTACAACGCAGTTGCGCTCTGCGCTCTCGCCTCGCCAGTTGCACTCGCGCAAGCAGTCGGGGCGATGGTGGATGAGCAGCAGCAAGTAGCTTGGCTGCTACTGCTGTTTTGCAACATTATGCAGCGCAGTTGGGTCCCGTGCGCTTGCTTTGCCACATGCACCAGTGCAAGCAGGTTCGACCGTTGCGGCAGACAGCAACAGCAACAGCCGCAACTGGCAGGAGCAGTGATGCTAGGGAAAGGGGACAGTGCATTGCAGCGGATCTGGGCAGCACTAGAACAGCGCTGGAACAGAGGCATGCAGCTGGCTTATCAGCAGCCGAAGACAGGCAACGGGCTTGCAGCAAACGACAATGGCACTGCTGCAGCAACAAGTGGCTGTGTGGTGCTTGCAGCAGCTTGGAGCACATGTGTCTTGTGCACTATTGCTGCTGCTGGGAACGCAGTGCGAAAGGGACTGTGCATTGCCGCAGCAGCAGCTCTGGGCAGCGCTAGAACAGAAGGCATGCAGCTGGCTTATAAGCAGCCGAAGACAGGCAACGGGCTTGCAGCAAACGACAATGGCACTGCTGCAGCGGCAAATGGCTGTGTGGTGCTTGCAGCAGCTTCGAGCACACACGTGCTTCTTGTGGTGTATCGCTGCTGCTGGGAACGCAGTATGAGTGCCAGCAGTGGAGGGTAGCTCTTGTCACCGGATGCCACCAGCAGCAATACACCTGCAACTGCAGAGCTGAATGATGCAGCCAGAGCACATGTAGTAAGCAGCAGCTGATGATGATACGAATCTACCAGAGACCTGAGGCCAAATCAATTCTCAAAACTGGCTTATGAAATTCCCACAGCGGGCAGGCTGCTGACTGGCAGGAACATGTCCTGTTGGCTGCTAGCAGCAGTGCATACTGAGATGAAGCACACTCTGCTGGCACGATTCTGACTGGCGGGTCGGGATTTTGAAACGTGTTATCACTGTTTGTTAGTCTGGATGCAGTCTAAAGGCAGGAACTGCAGCCCGCATGTGTGTTAGCTGCTGCTGCAGCAACCGAGAATTGGAACATATTACGTCGCAGGATTTGTGTCGCCCTGTTGTGTGTAGCGGTTATTGTGAACAATTGTACTGCTTTGTTCGTCCTGTGTTTGTTGCACTGGTTTGAGAAACGTAACCGTTGTTTGTTGCCACGTGCATGTTTCAGTTTGCAGTATACTTTGGGATTATGTGGGCATTGCCCTGCACAACATGCAGCGCAATCTGTTGTATTTGCACAGCATACAACGTGCAGCGCGCTCTGCTGTGCTGCGCAGCATGCAGCACGTTCTGTTGTCCTGCACAGCATGCAGTGCACTCTGCTGTCAATATCCAGGAGCCTTCATTTGCATGCAGGGTAGGATGTCTCTGCATGCTTTTCTGCTGGAGTGCTGCATACTTTTCACTTTTAACCAGCCGCAGATCCACCCAAAGCAACCCAACAATGACACGCAAGCATTGCATGGCTTACATGCTTGACAGCTGTCTCCGATGTTTTTTGTCAGGCATGTGTCTTGTTTGGGTTTTGGTGTGCCTTTTCACAAGGGCATCTGGCGCTGCTTTGGCCAATGGTTGAACAGTTATCACAAACTGTCTGTGATTAGCAGCAGCCACAGCTGTTGCAATTGACGGGGCAGCTTCGTCGTGATTGCCTCGGATTGACTTTTGGGTTATCAGCCACAATTCTTCAGCCTGAATAGTATTCATGGTGCGCCAGAGTTGCCAAAGGAAGCCTGTTGAGGCTGAAGTTGGCTGCAGATTTGGTGCCCCGTCCTTGATGAGTGGCCACTCATGAAGTTTATGGACCCTGTCAGAACTCAACTTAAGGTTTTGTTCCGTGTGTTCTGTACAGGCTTGGGCATGTGTATTGTGTGGTGTATCTGATTTGCCTTTTCTCAGGCGCATGTGTGATCACACAAATCCTTGAAAGGGCCCTCGGCACATTGCAGGTTTTTTTGCCAGCGAATTGTGTGTTGAATGCCCTGGACGGACTTTGGTTCTCACTCGAACCTGCTAGTGGTGCGATTTGGTATGGGCTGTGGTCTTTGACCATCAGTGAGCAACTGCCCGTCGCCAGAAGCCCATCGCCAGGAACATGAGCCAGGGAAGGGGTGTTGGGTTTGTTTACTGCTGCACGTGCATCCATATGGTGTTTGACATGAATCACTGTTGTAACACAGCACCCGATGTGTCAGCTGCTGCCAGCTGTTCACAGCGCTAGCCCTGCATGCTAGTATGCCATGCTCATATCGTTGTGATCATCATCATCATCATCATCATCATCATCATCGTCATCATGTTACCCATTAAGCCATAGCATCAACGCCATCGGCCCCGCGCATATCGTTGTGATATCGTTGTGATCGTGACATTCCTTGCACGATGTGGTCCAGTGACACCAGTGTGACAGCCAGTACGGCACTGTTGGTCACTAGTGGCCTACTGCTCTTGGCCCACTGTGCTCGTCCATGTTTGGAGACTGCAATATGTGTCGTCTCAGAGTCTGATGGACACAGGCGTACACCACACATGTGGTGGTGACACAGTGTAAAGAGTTGCAAGAAGCGCACCGTGCGATGCACTGCATTGCTTTGAAAACACAAAGCAGCATTGTGCGTCACTCACTATTGGATCTCAGGGCAACCGTGGCCTGGTAGAAGATCCACCTTGATTCCCCAGGCCTTAGAGTCGGACCCTACCGTAGGGCGCGGGGCCGATGGCGTTGATGATGATAATTTGATGATGATGATGACCAAGTCAGTGCCACACTATAGGATATCAGAGCCGGGCTTGAGCTGCCGAAGCAGCGACTGCTGCATGCGGCGTGCCTGGTAGTGCACTATGACAATGCGCTGCTCGCCACGACACCTGCAGCCTCACGCATCCTCGTCTGTCTCAAACTCGCTGCTGCTGCCCTCGAGCGCATCCAGCAGCGAAGCACGTGCCTAGTAGTGCACTACAACAGTCCCGGTCGCTCAGCGGGGCCCGCCACAGCAATGCTTGATCTGGCTTGAGGTGCCAACAATTGTGCTTGCAAGCAGTGACGCATCCGATGCGTCATACGCTGCAGTACTGCACTAGTGTTCTGGCCGTGTTCTGGAGCTGCAACTGCGTGCAGGTGAGGCTGCGCCATATCACGCATCCTCGTCTGTCTCATACTCGCTGCTGCTGCCCTCCAGCGCATCTAGAAGCAGCGCACGTGCCTAGCAGTGCGCTACACGGCCGCTGCCCGCCCAAACATCGAGCAGTAATGCATCCAATGCATCATACACTGCAGAGATCTGGCTCAAAAGAGTTGAGCTGCAGCCTCACGCATCCTCGTCTGTCTCATACTCGCTGCTGCTGCCCTCCAGCGCATCCAGCAGTGAGGCACGTGCGTTACAGTACTAGTACTGCACAACGACAGTCGCGGCCACTGCCCGCCAAAGCTTGGCTTCAGCTGCACTTGCATGCCAATCATTTGCTGAGGGCCTCAGAGGCTCAGAGGCAACAAGCAGTGACGCAATCAATGCGTCATACACTGCAGCCTGCAGTGAAGAACTCAAACATCCCTCATGCGTCTTCGTCTGTCTCATACTCGCTGCTGCTGCCCGCCAGCGCATCTAGCAGCAACACCTGTGCCTAGCAGTGCACTGCGCCACGAAATCCTGGCCGCCGCTGCCCGCCAAAACATCAGGCAGTGACGCAGACGATGCGTCATGCCCTGCAGTATTTTGGCTTGAGCTGCATCCTCATGCGTCTTCGTCTGTCTCATACTCGCTGCTGCTGCCCTCCAGCGCATCCAGCAGCGAGGCGTCATCATCGTCAAGCTCCCCCGCTTCTGCTGCCGCTTCTGCTGCCGCTGCTGCTGCCGCTGCTGCTGCCGCTGCTGCTGCCGCTGCTGCTGCCGCTGCTGCTGCCGCTGCTGCTGCCGCTGCTGCTGCCGCTGCTGCTGCCGCTGCTGCTGCCGCTGCTGCTGCCGCTGCCTCCAAGCATCTAGCAGCAGCTTGCGTTGAACACACGTGCCTAGTAGTGCACCGCGCATCGCAGCCGCTGTCCGCCAAAACTTCAGGCAGTGATGCATCCAATGCATCATAGACTGCAGTATTCTGGCTCTAACAAGTTGAGCTGCAGCCTCATGCATCCTCGTCCGTCCCATACTCGCTGCTGCTGCCCTCCAGCGCATCCAGCAGCAACACCCGATCCTAGAAGTGCACTGCGCCACAAAATCCCGGCCGCTGCCCGCCAAAACATCAGGCAGTGTCGCAGACGACTAGTCACGCATAGAATGCGTCATCCACTGCAGTATTCTGGCTGTAGCTGCAGCCTCATGCGTCTTCATCCGTCTCATACTCGCTGCTGCTGCCCTCCAGCGCATCTAGCAGCAAACTTGCGCTGAAGACAAGTGCCTAGTGGTGCACTACGCCACGCGATCGCGGCCGCTGCCCACCAAAACATCAAGCAGTGACGCATCCAATGCATCACACACTGCAGTAATCTGGCTCAATCAAGTTGAGCTGCAGCATCATGCGTCTTCTTCTGTCTCATACTCGCTGCTGCTGCCCTCCAGCGCATCCAGCAGCGAGGCGTCATCGTCGCCAAGCTCCCCTGCCAGATCGTATTCGTCCTCCAGATCATCACCAGATTCGATGCTGATCTCAAGCTCCTCAGGGTCAATGCCTGCAAGGACCGTCAGCAGCAAAGTCAAGCGCAAAACAGTGTTACATGACCGTAACAGCAACTGAAAGCAAACAGCAGTGTTGGTCTGCTGAGTAGTGCCAAAATGCATGTGTGAAAACATCGTAGGATGATTTGGGAGGTAAGTGGAGTGATCCATCGTCGTCAAGCTCCCCTCCCAGGTCATACTCATCGTCCAGATCGTCACCAGATTCGATGCTGATCTCAAGCTCCTCAGGGTCAATGCCTGCAGCAATATTGGCAGCGATGAAACAATGCCACGGGAATGTACGGTTGTGAGTTAGGTTTCAGACGTGTGGTGAGTCATCGTCCAGGCTCCTCAGGGTCAATGCCTGCAGTAAATTTGAACCACAGACATGCACAAATCCAGTGATGCCCTGAAAATGTAAGTTGGCAGTGAGAAGTGTTTGTATCTTCACCAGATTTGTTGCTGATTTCAAGCTCGTCAGGGTCAATGCCTGCAACTATAGAAACATTTTCAATGCATTGAATAATAATATCATGGGATGGGTAGCGGCCGCAACGCGTGTACTAAAACAGCGTGGGGTGAACATTCGAGGTAAGTGGAGTCCATCCAGCCCATGCTGCAACGCTGTGACTCACATTCGCCAGCAAAAACATGCAAACAAGTAGCCGGAACACCTTACATTGAAACCCACCTGCTGCCACTGCCTCTGCCACAGCTTCGTCATATAGATCTTCAAGGTCAGCACTATCAGCCAGATCCAAGTCATCATCACCCTCATCAGCATCGTCAGCATCATTGCCACGCTCCTGCTGCCGCTGCCGTTGCCACATGCAACCCATGCTCACAACACCCTACACAAGAAGAGAGCAGAACTCACCTGCTGCCACTGCCTCTGCCACAGCCTCATCATACAAGTCTTCCAAGTCGGCACCATCAGCCAAGTCCAGGTCATCATCACCCTCATCAGCATCGTCAGCATCCTCTGCATACCTGCCACATTCTTGCTGCCACAGGGCAACCCATGCTTCAGCGCTGCGATCAAGACTACCAGAAAACTTAGACATAGAACAGAAAGGAGCCCAAGAGCAGGACTCACCTGCTGCGATGGCCTCTGCCACAGCCACATCGTACAGGTCTTCCAGGTCGGCACCATCAGCCAGGTCCAAGTCATCATCACCCTCCCTGTCATCGTCAGCAGAATTGCCACGCCCCTGCTGCCGCTGCCGCTGGGGCACTGGGCAACCCATGCTGCAACAATGCGACTCACAATCACAAGCAAAACAGAGATCAAACATACAACCCACCTGCTGCAACGGCCCCTGCCACAGCCTCGTCGTACAGCTTTTCCAGGTCAGCACCATCAGCCAGGTCCAGGTCATCATCACCCTCATCACCCTCCCCCTCATCCTCAGCATACCTGCCATGCTCTTGCTGCCACTGCCGCTGCTCAACTTATGCAGCAACGCTGCTTTCTCAAAAAAACAGCGAATCTACATGTACAAGTAAAGAGCCCCATACAGTAGAACCCTCATCACCCTCCCCGCCATCCTCAGCATCGCCGCCACATCCCTGCTGCCGCTACCGCTGCCACAGGGCAACCATTGCTCACGATCACCAAAGCACAACAACACAAGAAGAGAGCAGGACCCACCTGCTGCCACTGCCTCTGCCATGGCCTCATCGTATAAGTCTTCCAGGTCAGCTTCATTTGCTAAGTCCAAATCATCGTCCCCTTCGTCACCCTCGCCATCATCGTCAGCATCGCTGCCGCTGCCACCAGCCAGACCATCAGCACCAGCCAGCAGCGCCTGCACAGGGCACCCACAGCAATTCAGACGGCAAAATCATCTCAATGAGGTTGATGGCATCGAAGTTGCGTCGCTGCCGCTGCCGCCAGCCAGGCCATCACCACCGCCAGCCAGCAGCGCCTGCAGATAACATATAACATACGCAACGCATGTCAAACAGCAAAATAATCAGTCGACTGGCTACAGCTGCCGCCAGCCAGGCCATCAGCACCAGCCAGCAGCGCCTGCACACAATACGAATACACAACGCAACCACAACAGCACATTGGTCAGTTGACTCGCTGCTGCTGCCGCCACGCAGATCATCGGCACCGCCAGCCAGCAGCGCCTGCGGATAATACACAAAGCATCCCTTGGACTGGCTACAGCTATTGGTGGCGTGATGTTCTGACTGTACAGCCAGCAGGGCCTGCAGATAGTACACAAACAAAGATGGAAGAGAATTGATGCCTCAGGTTTCTGTGTGGCCTGAAGCCATCCGGGTTGATGGCACCGAAGTGACATCACTGCTGCTGCCGCCAGCAGACCATCAGTACCAGCCAGCAGCGCCTGCAGATAATACACAAAACACATCCGAGTGTGTTTAGTGAGACTGGCTAAAACAGCTGGTGGCATAATGTTTGACTGTAAAGTCAGCAGCACCTGCACATGGCACACTAAGCAAGACAAAAGAAAGGTGATACGGTTATGGAAGCAGTCTATGAGCCAGGTTCTGCATATGGGAATGAGCAAGACATACTTGCTATCCGCTCTCTCAGATAGCGTGACTGACAAGGCAATCGCTGTACACATGTTGGCTCATCAGGATAATGAACATGACAGAACCAGACAGCAATGCTGTATCACCTGCAGGCCGTCGTCTGCCATGTCCTCTCTCAAAAACTTGACTGACAAGATTATCTGACAAGGCAATCACTATTAGCTTTGCGCAGCACAGATCAAGACAGAACAATACATTGTCTTCGTATTCACCTGCAGGCCATCGTCTGCCATGTCCTCTCCCTCCTCATCTTCATCATCCTCAGACTGTAACATGCCAAGCAGCAGCAGCAGCAGCAGCAGCAGCATGTGAGGGGTGTTCATCGTCATAAGAAACACAGGCCTTCTTGCCATGTCCTCTCCCTCCTCATCTTCATCGTCCTCAGACTGCAGTATGCAAAGCAGCAGCAGCAGCAGACACAGGCATGCATGCACCATGCGTGGTAGTTCGGCTGCAACTAGCAGCATGCGCAGCCACTGGGTGCGTGCTGCTATAGCCCTCAACACCTATCGTCACAACAGCGCAAAAGGCAGGTAGCAGCAACACAACACCAGCATGGCACGTGCTCCGCAGACCGTGCCAAGTTGTGGCAACGACCCTGCTATACCAGTTGTAAGCCGGTACACCCCGCCCAATGTTTTTTTGGCAAATTAAGAGTGCTGCAGCTGCTTCCAGCGCATGCAGTCATACAGCACGCGTATAAGTGCAACTGCAACAAAGGCTGCCTTGAGAAACAAGTGAATATCACAGCAAACATGAGAATGGCAAACAACCAACTCACCTCATCAGCTGCACCGTCATTGTCATCGTCATCATCGCCAGCTACCGGCCGCTGCCGGCCCACCTCGTACAGCATGCGCAACACCCTCACAGCAACACTGCCACACAGAGAGGACACAACTAATCTATTGCTGTATTTATTTTTCGATGTATATTTTAATTTATTGTACGCATTTTGTTATTTTGTTGATTCGACATTCAAATAAAGCCAGCTCACCTCATCAGCTGCACCGTCATCGTCATTGGCATCATCGCCAGCTGCCAGCCACTGCCGGCCCACCTCGTACAGCATGCGCAACACCCTCACAGCAACACTGCCACACAGAGAGAACACGCTGTAATCTATCACTGTATTTATTTTTGAGTTTTTATTTTATTCTATTGTTTACATTTTTGTATTATTTTGTTGATTCGATCCTGATTCGATTGGAATAAATCCAGCTTACCTCATCTGCTGCTCCGTCATCGTCATCGTCATCATCACCAGCTGCTGGCCACTGCCGGCCCACTTCGTACAGCCGCACACTTCTTATACCCCGCGCAATCACGTTTGGCAAAGGTTAAAGTGCTGCAGCTGCCTCCAGCACTTGCGGTCATACAGCACAAGTTTAAGTGCAACCGCAACTAATGCTGCTGCGAGAAACAAGCATATATCAGCAGATATGAGAATGACAAAGAACCCATCTCACCTCATCAGCTGCACCGTCATCATCATCGTCATCACTGCCAGCTTCCAGCCGCTGCCGGCATACTGTAGATGTGCATCTACACAATGGCCGCAGTGCCAGTACAAGCGCAAAACACATAACCAACTTACCTCATCAGCTACACCGTCATCATCGTCGTCATCATCGCCAGCTGCCGGCCGCTGCCGGCCCACCTCATACAGCCGCACGCTGCTGCTCACGTTGTTCTCGATGCTGCTGATGTCCACCGCAACAGCAGCGAGGTAGCTGTCGCTGGGGTCTAAGCACAGGTCCAACACAGCACGCTCAACCTGCAGTTGTGCCAAGCATGAAAGGTCGCTTTTTTCTTCAAGACATGACCTTTTTGACAACATGCGGGAGTGAGCGAGTAAGTGAGTATATGACTCCAACACACAACACGCTCAACCTGCAAGCACAATGCAAGCATGCACGGCTCAAAGCAGGACGCGTTTCAGCCAGAAAGAAGACAACTGCAGCTCACAAGGGGTGAGCAGTGGCAGCAGCCAGGTAGGTACCGCTGGGGTCCAAGCACAGGTCCAACACAGCACGCTGAACCTGCATAAAAGCAGGACGATGAACGCGGGCATGTGCGGTTCAAAGCAGGACACACATAAACCAAAGAAAGAAGATCACTGCGACTCGCAAGAAGTGAGGAGTGGCAGCAGCCAGGTAGCTGTCACTAGTGTACTGGGGTCCAAACACAGTTCCAGCACAGCACGCTCAACCTGCATAGAAGCAGGAAGACCAAGCACGAAGCATTTGACTTAGCAAAGCTGCTGTTGCTGCAGGCATCCAGGCACCAGATGCTCACCTTAAGCTGCATGTACTGAATAATCTGTACAGATGAAGCTGCACAACACTAGACGTATTGCACACCTGCACGTTGGCGATTTCGCTGTAGCTGCGGGCATCAAGGCTGGTGAAGCTTGTGGCCAGCGCATGCCGCCGCCGCTTCGGCTGCAGCAGCGCAGCGACTGAGTCGTCAGCTGGCCTGCGCAGCCAAGCACACAGCACATCGCCACCTGCAGCACGTGGTGCAAGAGCACAACAGTGCAGCAGCACAATGTTGGGCAATGCAACGCTACCAGTGCAGCGACTGAGCCGTCGGCAGGCTGGCGCAGCCAAGCGCACAGCACATCGCCACCTGCAAAGCACAACGCAAGATGCACGTGAGGTGGGGGAGGGGGGTCCGGGCAACTACTGGTGCGCATTTGTACGCTGTTCAAAGGGCTAAACCAAGCACTGGTGTTAGCACGTGACAAAGAACATGCGCACACAATGAGACACATGTTTGTCCATCTGGATATCGCATAGTTTTTCTCGAGTGGAACAGAGATATAGCTTCACGTGGTTCAACTTGTAACTCACTTGAGTTGAAGGTGACGCTTGTGCCGTCCAGCAGTGGTACGCTTCGCAGCAACTTGCGTGTCCGCAGGTCCCACACTTCGCCTCTCAAAATGATCTCAGCAACAACCTTTGATTCAACTTGTTTCAGCAGCCAGTGCCACCTGGTGAAAGGTGGCCAAGCACTCAACCGCCACACCACCACTCAACCGTGCAATTGAGTTGTCAGATTTCACTCACTTGAGTTGAAAGTGACGCTTGTGCCATCCAGCAACAGCACACTGCGCAGTAGCTTGCGTGTCCGCAGGTCCCACACTTCGCTGTTTAAAAAGATCTCAGTAGAAACTTGCTTTGTGTTTTTTGGTCTCAACAGCCAGTGCCACCAGCAGAGATCTGGCAAAGCATGCAAGCACCACACAACCCCAACATGCAAGTGCACACAATCACATGGACATCACTCACTGGAGTTGAATGTGACGCTGGTGCCGTCCAGCAACGGAACGCTGCGCAGCAGCTTGCGTGTTCGCAGGTCCCACACTTCGCTGTTCAGGATGATCTCAGCGCCACCCGGATGGAAGCAGCCTCCAGCGCCACCAGCAGAGAGCTGGTCAAAGGTGTGCAGGGGAGCGGGAACGCGTGGGTCCCACAGCGTGGCACCCCACAGCACCAGTTCACCTGCAGCAGCAATATACATGATGTTGATGTTGTGATGAAGCAGCCACCAGCGCCACCAGCAGAGAGCTGGTCAAAGGTGTGCAGAGGAGCGGGCACGCGCGGGTCCCACAGCGTGGCACCCCACAGCACCAGCTCACCTGCAGCAGCAGCAGCACATGGCATGTACTGTGTGAGTTGGAACAAAGTGTCACTAGCAGAGAGCTGGTCAAAGGTGTGCAGGGGAGCAGGGACGCATGGGTCCCACAGGGTGGCACCCCACAGCACTAGCTCACCTGCAGTGCAATGCAAACAAAGTTGTTTATGTGATGAAGCAAAGGCATAGCAGCAGCAGCAGAGAGCTGGTAGAGAGGTGTGCAGGGACTGGGAAGGTGCAGAGCTCACAGTGCCAGTTCAACTGCAGAGAACACAAGAAGCACCGCATGTGGGTGGTTTGATTCAGCAATGCGGCACCGGCAGAGAGCTGGTCAAAAGTGTGCAGGGGAGCGGGGACCCGCGGGTCCCACAGTGTGGCACCCCACAGCAAAAGCTCACCTGCAGCAGCCTAGAAAGTCAAGTATATGCGTGAGATGCTACAAAGCAATATCAGCCGACAGCTGGTTACAAGATGTGTACAGGTGTGCAGGGTAGCGAGCACAAGCAAGCCTGCAGTGCCAGCTCACATCACTCGGCCAGACTGGGCCTGATTGGTTAGGGGGGGGATAACCATGCATCCCCAGTCATGACTTCCCGCTCCTGGGTTAAGGGCATAACCCAGCCTGGGGCTCATGGTTAGGGGGCGGTGAAGGCCTTAACCACCAGCTAACCACCTGTGATGTAAGAAATCGACGAGTCTGCCACCAGGATTGCGCAAAATATTAGTCCTTCCGCTAGTTAGTTACAGTATGAAGCGTGTATGCTGATTGGTGGCAGTTGGTGGTGCCTTGGACAAGTGACAATGACAGCCCCACTCAAATTCGCCACAGCAGCTGCTGTGCTGCGCTGCAGATAAATCATCCGAGAGTTGTGTACGTTCATCTGTGTTGGCTAGAAGACATGGTCGCGGAGTATGCAGAAATCCATTCGAGGCGGTTGAACGCCTCTGGTTCGCACAAGCACCGCTCCCAAAGCCGCATCCTTGCAAAACCTTTACTTTATCGTTATGTACGACGTACGGCGTGTTCTAGCTGATGGCAGCGTCTGGAGGCCAAGATCACAAGCCTGCTTGTGGCAGCAGCTGGTGGTGGTCAGCGAGGGGATGCCACGTTCAAAGCGTCATCGTGTCTGACAGCAGACAACGTTTGAACTAGTAGGTGGGGCATGTCGACTGTGTTCGCAGCTACCAGCAGCACCTGGTTCTGCTGTACCAGACAGTGCTTGAGCAGCGCTTGCTGGGTAAGGGCACTCTGCTGGAGAACTGCTGAAGTACATGAATGTTGTAACATACATATGGTGCCTGCGCAGGTGCTGCTACGATGGGCAGTCAAGGAGGTCAACTGGTGGCACCTTCCTGCCGCTGAGATGATGCACCGAGGTGTGTATGCAGTTGGTGGCCGCATCCAGCGATTCAGGCACAAAGCTTGCAGCTATAGCAGCAGCAGAAGCAGTGTATGCTACAGATCTCACTCGCATAGTGATCATGGCTGTTAACAGACAGCTGAGCAACGGTAGTGGCAGCAGCAGCAGTGAAGTGCAGGATCGTGCGCAGTTGCCCAAATGTACAAAATGCTGTTGACAACTCACAGACCTGCGGGATAACTGCCGCACTAGCACTGCTGTAAGCATGCGTGTGCGATGAACATGTGAGGTCTGCAGGTCCGACATCAGCACTGTCAGGGTGTCAGGCGGCAGCCAAGTTGATGACAAGTGAGGTAGCAGCACGTGCTAGCAGCATATATGTAGGTGCGCTGTCCTTTCCTGTGCTTGTGCGAACTGCCGCTCAACTTGCAACGTCCGCTGCCTGCGCTTTGCTTGCAGCACAGCGGACCTCCTCGCTGTGTGTGTGGCCTGCTGCCCCGGCTGAGCTGCCTTGGATCTACTGAACTGCAGCAACAAATCTTCAACGCACAGCGCAGCCACTCAATAACACCCTACTAGCGTGCGACATGCTTCTGATGTTGCAGCAGGTGAGTTCATGCTGCTTACAGCATTGCACCTTGTCGCCAGCAGAGTGTTGCAGCAGAACTCTGGTGCTCTAGCCTATGTTCAGTACAGTAGTGCCTGGTAGTGCTCGCAGAAGTCTGCAACAACAGCATTGGTTGCACACGTGCGACTGCACATCAACCTGGATTCCAGCTCTAGCCCTAGTGTCATGCATGAATCACAACATGTTTTGCTGCCGTGCGCAGTGCTGTATGCCTGGTGGCTGTACATGCAGCATGTTATGCAGGCGTGGCACGAGGATTGTGCATGCTGACATGCAGCTTCGATGTGCTGCTGCTTGCAGGTAGCTCGCTTTACTCAGCAGCTGGCTGCACTATGTACCATCACAGGACTTGGACGCAGTCTAGGGAAGGCTCGGCACTTGCAGCAGATGGGCAGTAGTGAAGCATTTGGCTGAGCTGCATGTTGGGATGAGCAGCTGTTGCAGCTGTTGGTGTTGTGCTGGTGGATGGTTTTACATAAACATATCGATGTGTCGACAGCACAAGAAGCAGATGGGGCAGCAAGGAGTAACCAGAGGTTTACCATGGTGTACTGTTGGCTTTGTGATGGTCTTGGTATGGGTGGTTTCAGCAATAAACCTTGTGCATGCATGGTATTGTGTTTTGCTCAGAAGCTGCATGCATACGATATGTGTTTGTATCTTGCACAGGCATGTGCTGTGCAGCTGCAGCTGATGTACCAGCATCAGTCAGCATGCATGTACATGAGTCAAGTCATGTGAAGCTAGCACCTCAGGCTCAATGCATACGTATATGTGCCATTTGCCTTACATGCTTGTTGCAAAAGGAAGCTCGCAGCTGGGCACGCAGGCTTGCAGGAGCATTTTTCTGTGCCTCAATAGCCTTGCCAACCAGCTGGGAAGCAGCAGTAAGGGGTGTGCAGTTGAGGTGCACACACCAGCATGTGTGCTACACCACAATGTGGCAGTGGTGGCACGGACAGCAGCAGCAGCAGCATCTAAGCAGTGGCTAACTGCGCGGACTGCATGCATGCACACGTTCCCTGTTGCGTGTCATGCGTATTTACGTGTGATACCTACGCGTTTAACACATGTGCCCTCTGAATCGGCTGTACTGCAGCAGTACGCCGTTGGTTGAGATCTTCGCCGGCCACTCTATCGGGACACTCGCCGGCATAGCACAGTTACTGTCTGACCACGCCTGACCGGTCTGAAGGCCATGCTAGCCAGGCAAGGGCTTAACTCACCAGCATGGCCAAGGGCCGGTCACGACCACACCGGCGGTCATGACCTGCGGAGCTGGTCATTAACTTTCCCGGTCTTGATTGGTTAGGTAACCGCCAAAACCCCCTAACCAATCAGGCCTGTTCTGGCCTAGTGCATGCAACACCACAAGCAGCACAGCATTTGGGCGGTTTGATGCAGCCACCAGCAGCGCCACCAGCAGGCAGCTGGTTAAATGTGTGCAGCTCAGCGAAAACGCAGGGGTCCCACAGTATGGCACCCCACAGCACCAGCTCACCTGCAGATAGGGGGCATTTGTATGTATGTGTTTGTCAGTTGAGTACAGCTGGGATACTGCTGAGCGAAAGGAATTTCGCAGCACCACCAATGGAAGGCTAGTGGTTGAGTCGACGATATACAAGCACACAATGTTAGCATTGAAGCACATGCGAAGCGAGACTACATATGCCGCAGCTCACCACTAGCAAGCCGTGATAACCCATGCAGAACACAATAACATGTTACAAAACGGTTCAAACGGCACTCATTAAATGGGCAGAAGCACGCACATGCGTTCCCACGCACAAACTCCCCGCCTCAGGCAGCTGCTCCCCCACCAGCAGCTTTTTGTTACATAACATGTTAAGAATGTTTCAAACCGCACTCACCAGATGGGCTGAAGCAGGCAGATGCGTGTCCACGCACAAACTCCCCGCCTCCTGCTGCTGCCCCACCGCCAGCAGCTCCTGCTGCTGCTCCGCTGCCGCCGCCTGCTGTGCCTGCTGCTACTGCTGCTGCTGCCGCCTCGTCCAAGGTTGCGATCACGTCTCCGGTGTTCAGATCATACACGCGAGCTTGCCGTGGGGAGCTGCCCATGGCTACGCCCACGAGCTGCAAGTCAGCAGCACAAGGTGTGTGAGACGAGAGCAGACATCCTGTTGCTGCTGCAACACACTATTGAAATCTGCACTCCATATAATTGCACCACAAGGCATCCTGCCGGAACCCACTTACAAGCGATAGCCATGATCAATTCTCTGCTTCTCAAGTTTTACAGCTCGTTTGCAGCTCAAGTCTTGCTCACCTGAGTGGCAGCAGGGTTCATACGCCCTCGCGTAAGCCCCGGCCAGCTGTGAATCGGCCCAGCATCAAAGCCGTCAGCCCGCCACAGCAGCACCTCGCTCCTGCTGCTGCTGGCCAGCAGCTGGTCACCAGGCGCACCGCCCTGCCATGTTGCAGCCTGCAAGTAAGCACATCGGGCAGCGAGTGCGCTTGGTCCATAATTGCGGTTGAATTGACAGTGCTGCTGATGTCACTCAGTCCCATTTCACCAGTCGCATTGGCAAACACCAGCATCTCAAATCCCCACCAAGCATAACCTGAAGCCATACACATACCACTGTATGCACGAAACAATCACTGCTGCAACAAGCAGCAACTCAACGTATTTTCTGAGCGCACCTGCAGCAGGTTGACTGGCGAAGAGTGCGCGTCTATCAGCTCCATATTCTCCCCGCTGTACGCGTCATGCAGCCGCACTTCGCCAGTTGCCGTGCCAACCACCAGAAGCTCGAATCCACGCAGGAACGCGCATGCTGTTAGCAGCGGTCCGTCATCACGCAGCGTCTGATTGAGCCGGAAGCGGCTCCAGACTAGTCGTCGTGTCGCTGCTGCTCCTCCTCGGCCCCCGAACGCGCCCCACATTTCTTGCCGTGTGCGTCGCAGCGTGACATTGGCAGGCGCCTGCAGTGGCCGGCTTGCAACCGGCAGGCTGTAAGGCTTCAGCAGAGAAACAGGCGGCACGACTGACACGGGCTGCGGGGAGGCCAGGCATGCTGCTCTGTGCTGCTGCCGCAGATAGGCTGACACGATGCCACCTAGCCTGCTGTTGACAGGGGGACCTGTAGAGGCAGCACCAGCAACACGAGCAGCACAGCAAACGAGAACGCAAAATGGTCAGCGCCTGAAGCGGCTGTACCAAGCATGCAGGAAAAGGCCAGAGCATCCGTGCAACACAGCTGCAAGAGAGTGAGTGGCGAAAATGACACGGGTCGCGGGGAGGCGAGGCATGCTGCCCTGTGCTGCTGCCGCCGGCGTGGGTAGGCTGACACGACGCCACCTAGGCGGCTGTTGACAAAGGGACCTGTAGAGACAGCATCAGCAGGAAGTGCAGCAACGCAGAGGGAGTGCAACACTCGGTCAGCGCTAGAATTTGGTGTAAATGGTATGCAGGACGGTGCCAGGGCGATGCATGATCAATACAATTGCAGGGAGGTGAGTGATAAACGACTGACACAGGCTGCGGGAGGCGAGGCATGCTTCCCTGTGCTGCTGCCGCGGATAGGCTGACAGGATGCCACCTAGCCTGCTGTTGACAGGGGGACCTGTAGAGACAGCAGCAGCAAAAAGTGCAGCAGCGCAGAGGGCAGTGCAACGTGGTCAGCGTTAAACCCAGGTGTACGATGTATGTGGGATGGGCCAGGGCAATATATCAGTACAATACATTTACAAGCTGATGCGATGCCACCTAGGCGGCTGTTGACATGGGCGCCTGTAGAGACAGCACAAAGCACAGCACAGGAGAGCAGAGGGGAATGCAACCATGGTCAGTGCTACATCCAGGTGTACGACATATGCAGGATGGCGCCAGTGCGCATTACAACACATGTACAAGGAAAAGTGAGTTGTACGACTGACACGGGCTGCGGGGAGGTGAGGCATGCTGCTCTGTGCTGCTGCCTCAGATCGGCTGACACGATGCCACCTAGGCGGCTGTTGACAGGGGGACCTGTAGCGGCAGCAGAACGCACAGCAGAGCAAAGGTAAGTGCAATACGTGGTACAAACCCACCCGACCCGACAGCAGCCATACAAACTACACACTACCGGCCCCCTGCACCACACAATCATACTCTAACTCTTTAACACTAGGGTGACGTTGCACCAACAAGAAGCAGCAGACGCACATGTCATGACGTCACGTGCAGCCACCTGCACATGCAGCAGCAGCGGCTCCGGCTTCGGAGCAGCCTCGGCAATCGGCGTCCCACAGCTCAGCCCGACTCCAAAAAACGAAAACATTTGTGCGAGCCTCACATACAAAACATCCGTAGCGAGGTGAAGCACCTTGATACACCAGTGCACGCATAGACTCTGCTTCAAAGCAGCACACACGCACCTATAGATGCAGCGGCAGCGGCTTCAGCTCCAGAGCAGCTTCAGCAATCCGGCGTTTGTAACGCAGTCCATCCACACGAAACATCATCAATTGTGCAAGCATCACATCCGGACATGTCGCAGCCATGAGCAGCACCCATAAACATTGAAGCAAGCGGCAGTCGCACCTGTCATGACGTCCCGTGCCGCCACCTGCACATGAAGCGGCAGCGGCTTCGGCTCCGGAGCAGCCTCAGCAATTGGTGTCATCCGATGCGGCACATCCACCCCACCCGAAAGCCTCCTTACGAACAACACACTCTTAGATGACAAGCAACTCACGATCTTGACCTTTGTTGAGCCTTGTTTGAAACAATGCACACAAGAATGCTGCCATCAGACCCAGCAACATGCAGCACGCACACCTGTCATGTTGTCACGTGCCCCGACCTGCAGTCCACGTCATGCAATGCGGCACATCCACCGACAGCTGACATACGAGCTACACACGAGAGTCGCCTCGCAGAACACACTTCCACTCATTAAAACAAGCACTAGAGTGTATTTGCACCAACAAGCAGCACACGCACCCACCTGTCATGACGTCGCGTGCCGCCACCTGCACGTGCAGCGGCAGCGGCTTCGGCTCCGGAGCAGCTTCAGCAATCGGTGTCATGCGATGCGGCACATCCACCCCACCCGATAGCCTCCGTACTAACCCCCCACCGGCCTTGCCTAACTGCCTGCAAGGTAGATTTGTAAGCAGGGGGTTAGCGCCAGCTGGCAGATTTGCTGCAGCTGCTGCTGCTGCTGCTGTGGATCCTGCGCCAACACTGCCGCCACCAACACCTGCTGCTGCTGCTGCATTTGCTGGTCCAGGGCTGAGCTGCGTTCCCCCTAGTCCTGCTGCTGCAGCTCCTGAGAAGCCAGGCGTGCCGATTTGAAGCAGGTTACGCTGTGTTATAGTGCCTGGAGTTGCGGCAGGTGCAAAACCTGTCCAAGGTCCAAGAGATGGACTGCTAAGGAACCCACCACCACCAGCTGCTGCTGCTGCTGATGGCAGTGGAGTCGGCGTAGCTGCTAAGAAAGGTGTGCGCAGTGCTGCGGTGCTGCTGCTGCTGCCGCCTGGGGCCTGCCTAACGCCTGCTAAACCACCTTGCTGCTGCTGCTGCTGCTGGCTGTTGCTGCTTGGTGGGTAGGGCGTCGCAGGAGGAACCTGTGTGTGGAACACCTCCATCGCTTGCTGCTGCTGCTGCTGCTGGTTGAGGCCTTGTAGGTACTCCGCATCGCTTCCTGCTGCTGCTGCTGCTGTGCTAGTCGGCTTGCTACCATGTTTGCTGCTGCTGGGCTGCATTGGTGTGCTTGCAACATGCGGCAGCGGACTCAAAGAACCATCAGCAGCAGCAGTGGTGCTGGACTTTGCATGTTGGTGCTCTGCTTCGTCTGCATCAGTAGTTGCTGCTGCTGCTGCTGCTGGAGTTGGCAGGTCACCTACTGCCTGCCGCTTGGCAGCAGGCGTCTCAAACCCTGCTGCTGCTGCTGCTGCACCAGATGCTCTACGCTTAGTGCCTGCTGTGAGCGGCAGCGGTGGTGACATCAATCCACCATAAGCAGCAGCAGCAGCTGCTGCGCTGCTGCTGCAAACTCCTGCAGCAGCTGCTGGCGCTATGGGTGGAGAGGGCAGCCTTTTCATTGCTGCATTGCTAGCCTGCCCAGTAGCAGCAGCAGCAGCAGCAGGTGCTGAAGTTAGCCTCCCGCCTAGTGACAAGCGCGCTTGCTGCTGCTGCCTCTCACCCTGCTGTTGCTGCTGGTCGCTATCTGATGTCGAGCCTTCCTTAACTAAATGTGACAGCAGGTTGGGCCCTAAGCTGAGGGTTTTGCGGCGGTCTTTGCTGACTGTGCCGGCTCCTGCTGTTGCTGCTGCTGCTTGGCCCCATATGTCTGTGCTGCTGCTTCCGCTGCTGAGGCCCTTTCCATGACCAGCAGCGGGTGTTGCTGCTGCTGCTGCTGCTGCTGGAGTGGCGAAGCCGTCAGCTGCTGCTGCTGCCCCATGCTGTGTCGCTGCACCTCCAGCAGCAGCACTAACACCGCCAATTGCTGGTGACATGCTACCCATCAACTGTTGCTGCTGTTGCTGCTGCATTGCTGTTGCCATGTGGCTTTGCTGCTGCCCCTTACTGCTGCCAGACAATCCAGCCTCTTTTGCCAGCGTCGCAGCTGCAGTATGTAATCCGGACGCCTTCAAATGCTCATACATAAGCAGCAGCAGCTCCTGAGGCTGGTAGCTGATTGGCGTAGCAGCAGCGATTGCAGCGCGCTCTATCTTGAGGAGTGCAGGTGCTGCTGCGTCGGTGGCTGCTGCAGCTGCTAGCCTGTCTGCACGACCTGTGCCGCTGGCGCTGCTTGTGGTGATAGCAATGAGCTCTAGTGCGGCTCTGTGGAAACGCTCCTGCCAGACAGCGCCTGCAATCATTGGCAGTGCGGCAGCAGGGATACAGGACATTACAGCATCAGCCATCACTGCTTGTGGTGAAAGCAATGCGCTCTAGTGCGGCCATATGGCAACGCTCCTGCCATACTGCGCCTGCAAGCAGTGCCGGGTGACAGCAATATAGCAAGCGCAGATGATGAGTTTGCAAAATGGGCCAGACGGTACGCAACTGAGTACAGTGACTGTCCGGCAGCACTGTCAGTGAGGTGAAGGAGATGTGAAAGCAGCAGCACCGTAGAGCAGACAATCAAGCAGCGACACCTGACCCTGCAGGTGAAGGGAGAGGCCACTCCCTAGGGGTGGTGGGCGGCGCAGGCGGCTGCCTGCCCTGTTGCCGCTGGCGCTTCAAGTGAGGCAGCAGCGTTGCCTGAGGCCCCTGCTACCTCAGGACCATGAACATGCCTCTACCATCATGGCAGCACATGCCAGCAGCGGCACATGCTACACTGTAGTCAACACTTCGTAGGCAAGGGTGTGACTGTTGCTGCAGCACATTAGCTTGCAGCAGTGCTTGCAGAACTTCCAGCTGTGAGTCAAGGGAGGGGGAAAGGCTGATGTCTATCAGCTTTGCAAAATTCGGTGGCACTGCTCTGAGCAGAGACGGGTGTTGATAGCAGGTCCAGTGCTACCCACAGCAGTTTTAGCCAAGTAGCCTGATACATGCAATGCAGAGACTCCAAGGGAGGTGAGAAGCATGTTGCAGTTTTTGTCAGCTGGTCATGTTGGCAGAGGTTAAAAAAGTTGCCAGACGTGCTGCAGTGTTTAATGCTGACATCATCTATCCTGACGCATGGCACATAAGTGGAATCATCATCATCATGTTACCCATTAAGCCATAGCATCAACGCCATCGGCCCCGCGTCCCTCAGGAGCGGAAGAAAGAGGGAGCACTGCTCCATTGTGTTTGCAATTATTACGCACATCCCAAGCTTGGACAAGATACTCAGCAATGCTCCTAGATATCACTCGGCACACCCCCCTACTACCCAAATATCATCAGAAACAAAACGCAACAACTTAGTGGATGCATCAGTCAACGACAACACATTGCGCAATTTTTCAGCGCCGCCAGCAGCATCACGCAAAACAGACCGAATTTCATCAAGCATAGTATCCCTCTGAGCAGAAGTAGCGGGACAATCAAACATCAGATGTGACAAAGACTCAACACCCTGACCACAAGCAGGACATGCTGTGTTAGAATCAGCTCTGCTGCCGCCATAACGACTGGTACGCTCATGCACGCAAAGACAGCCCATTCGAACACGCATCAGCAACTCAATACCACGCGTTGGCGCACCAGAACACAAAAAGGGCCTAGCCCTTTTAAAACGCATGGCATCAGCATGTGTAGGGTGCACATACGTGATGTAACGGCTCAAAGTAGAGTGCTGCAGTGATTCACAAACAATTGTGTCTGCATGCAGCTTCCTGACCTGACGGTTGATGTGATTCTTGCACGCATTAGCTCAATCAGCCGCCGCCTCAACATCCACACCATACTTGCAAAGCAAACTCTGCACATACTTGTGCCAAGGTGTCACCGCAACAGCACCACTAGGGCGCTTCCACTCAGCTGAGAAAACCTGACGTGGCAAACGCGAATTCTGCATACGCTGGACCCTAAAGTAATACTCCATCGCCCTCTGATGAAGCCACATGTGCAATGGCTTCACACCCCATTCAGCCAGAACAAGTGAAGTGCAAGGGCGCTCCTTGCCACAACGCATTGAGCACTTGATGATGTCAGTCTGCACTTTGTCAATCTGTTGCAGTTGCCTTGCAGTTGACGGAAACCAGACCTCACTGCCATATTCAACAATCGGGCGAACGCATGTAAGCAGAATGATACGCTTTACTTCCACGCTGATGAGCCGGCTCTTCCAAACTGGCATGAGCCCACCCTTCACACGATGCACTTTTGCCAACATCTTCTCAAAGTGCGTATTCCAGTTGCAGGCATTGTTGAACCACAGGCCAAGGTAGCAGTACTCTGATACAACAGGCACAGGCACACCATTCCAAATGATGCCAGAGTCAGCCAACTGGCTGGGCTGTCTAGCTGGTGAGACATGCATGACAGCAGACTTCAAGCTATTCAGCTTGAACCGCCACTTACAACTGTATTCATAAACTGTTGCAGCCACAGCCTGAACCTCAGCCAGAGATCCGCACACAGCAACAAAGTCATCAGCCTGCATGGCTGCCACAACCTGACCAGCAGGTTCGTCACAAGGGCCCATAAGGGTGATTCCAGGGTGCTTTGCATGCACCTCATGCAGCAGATCATCAATGAAGTACAGGTACAGTGTGGGGGAAATAACATCGCCCTCATGCAAACCAAGGTCACATGTGAAGCTCTCAGTGACATGACCTTCGTGAGACACCACACGGCGTGCACCCTGATACAAGTTGTAGAGTACACGGAACATCTTTCCACGCACACCCTTGTCCCACAGCTTTTGAAAGAGCCTATCAAGCCACACTGTTGGGAAAGCCTTATAGGTGTCAACAAACAGCACATAAGAATCCTTCCCCTCAGCTTTCCTCCCACCCAACATCTCACTGAGCACACTCTGGTGGTCAGCACAGCTGCGCTTGGGAGGAAAGCCGTTCTGGCTCTCGTGCAGCAGCGGCGTTCCTGCTGCTGTAGCAGCAGTTCACGCTGCTGTGGAATGTCACATGAGTAACAATCCCACTCCACTTTTGTGATTGGAACATCACATCACTGGTGTTCGCATCTTTGTGTTACAACATGGTTGCCAATGTGACGGACACTGCCACAACTCACCACCACCACAACTGTGCTACTTGAAAGAACCATACTCTTTCACAGATCTTTGCTGCCCACTCTGCCGCACATGTTATCACCACATGATGTGTGCTGCTTTATGCATATCACATCAGCACTGCTGTGTCACACTCTCACCATCACTACCAACAGTGCAAAGCAACATCCTCATCAAGAGCATCATGGCATCAGGCATGCGTAATCCCCTCTCTCATACCAGGTACACAGATCCCTGTTGGTACTGCAACAGGGACATAAGCAGGATACACCCGCAACGTGTGCTGCAAAAGCAGCACTTTCATTCAATCTGCAACATGAGGAAAACACTGCAATGATACAGACAGCTTACATCCCTCTTTGAGGCCAGTTGTCACGCTAAAACAAACAACAGAACAGCAGCACAACTCTCCTCAACAAGCCATAGACCATATGAGTTACACCTTTGACACACACTCCTTCTCATACACTGCATGCTCGTACACCACATAAGGCACACTTTCCCATGTGGCAGATAGCAAGAACGTCAGCATGCTACGGCATCTTCAGCCACACTTTCATGACAAATTGGTCAGCGCATAGGGGCATTTACTGGCTGGCTGGCAGTGCCTTTGCCAGCGGCTGCCTGATGGTCTTGCCACTGCCGCTGCTGGTGGAAAGCTTGGTGGCCACTTTGGTGGTGGAGGCAGGGCTGCTGCTGCTGCTGCTGCCGGTGGCTGCCTTCCTGTTCTTCTTCTTGCCTGTGAGGGTGTCCACTGCGGTACAGGCCATGAAGGCTGCCCACATCACCAGGCCATACTGCAGGTTCTGCATGGGAACGCCGGTCTCTGCAGGGCGGTGACAAGCAGGGGGCAGCAGCAGACTCTAGTCAGTTGCTATGCCGAAAAGAAGTGTGGCTTGCCTACTGTCTGCAGCTATGCAATGCAGCTAGTCAACAGTCTGCGAGTATTATTGAATAACTTCTTATTGTTGACGCACCTGCTGGTGTTACAGGCTGCATATGATAGCAATCTGCCAGGACAGCAGCATAGCTGCCAACACTGTCAAGCATCTTCCAGGCTGCACATCATCACTTGCATCATCAATAGCAACCAAGCAATGCAAATCCTGCAGCTGCCTGCTGACGAAACAACAACATCTCAGGCCCCCTCCCTCTCTCACCTGCTGCGAGCTGTCCCAGCGGCCCCAGCCCTGTGGCCACCTCTCCCAGCAGCGCAGCAGCAAAGCCCAGCTGCGCCAGCCGCCCAGCAAACAGCTCGTTCTGCGGCGTGAAGCCCCAGTCGGTCACGCCAAAGAACTTCTTGACCTGGAACAGCGTGACCTTGGGGTTGCGCAGCGGGCCGTCTGCAGCGTCTGCCTCATTGGCTGCCACCTGCTCGGGTGCGAATGTTGCGGAGTTTGGTGCCAGGCCTGCGGCCAGGTTGAAGCCCACCAGGCCTGCCAGGAACAGGCCCACAGTCGCCTCAGGCAGGCAGGCCAGGTAGGACAGCTGCGACAGCGCACCCTGCCCGCCAGACAGCACCTGAGGGGGGGGCATGGGTACAGGGAAATACAGACAGCAGCAGGAGGGACGATGAACGTCAGAACATGACCGCTGCAGAGAACAGGCAAAAAATATAGTATTGTAGGCATGCAGTGTGTGCATACAGCTGTTGCAGCTATATGTCAGCACAACCCAACAATCGTGCACACTGCAGCTGCGAGGTGTCCCTGCTGTCCCAGCCATACATGCAAAGCAGCTGCCGCCAGCAGCCACAAATCATCCTACAAGCCCACAGCAGCATGGGCTGTCACCATCATCAGATCTTAGCAGCATCGCCCTCACCTCTCCGACGACTGATGCCGCAAAGCCTGCCATGGCCATGCGCCCCACAAAGACCTCATTGTCCTTGGTGAAGCCAAGCTCAAAGCCGGCACGCTTGCTGCTGCTGCTGCTGGTGAAGGTTGTTGCCTTCTGACTGATCTTGGGAGCCTGCGGGCAGAAAATGCATGATAACCGTGGTCAGAGTACTGGAACATCTAGAACATGGATTGCTACAAGATTGGACATGAGCAGTGCTGTGGCTGGTGCAAGGAAACATTTGGTACATGCATCGCATGAGTTGCTGTCAGTAACTCAGCACAGGCTGCAACCAGGCACAGCTGAAAACATCGAGCAATCAGATATAAGATATCTGACGATGCAAGTACAGCGAAGGGCATGGTAAACTGCAGAAGAAGCTGCTGAATCGCACCTGTGTCAGCAGTGCTGCACGGGGAGCCACGACGCTGGCCCTGCTTGGACGGGATGCACGGCTTGAAGCCATTGAGGAAACACCAGCGCGCTGTGCAATCATGGAGGCCATTTCAGCTGCTTGTCGATAACCGGATCAAAGCGTCGAGTACGGGGTCAGCTACGAAGCTTGAGATCACAGCTTGTAGGTGCTGGCTGTGTGTGCTTGAAGAGTGTGTGTTCAGATTAAACAGTTGTCTATTCAGCAGGGGAGCGAGTGCTATATATAGACGGGGCTGTTATTGACGAGGTGTCTCACACCACAACCATGGGAGTTCCTCTGGTTGAAACCACAGGCGATCCTGTGGTGCGGACGCCCAGCAACCACACGATTCACGGAACGTTTTCAAAGAACGTGTGCACATGTGTCCCGTTACTGCTAGTGGGTGGTGACCAGCGTCCTTCGAAAGAATGACCAACACATGGACAGCAATGCACAACTTGATTGCTGCACCCGCTTCTTGCAGTTGATGCTTGCCGATTCTCTAGGAAGTAAACTGTTTGCGCTGAGCTTGGCCTGTAAGCTGCATGAGCAGCAAATTAGGACGAGCCTGTCCCGCCATTTCGACAGCGGCGTGGCAAAGGAGGTTGTCTGTTTCCCGACAATCACCTTATCTGCGATTAATTAGTAGCTTAACATGTGGGCTCACATGCCGCGGCTGAGTTGGGTAACGCCAACAGGGCGGCAGGTGTGGCTGCTGTGGATGCATGCAGAGGACAGCAATGCAAGTGCACCAGCACCGGAGCAGTCACAACCGGTTGCAGTCACCTAGTTCTGCGAACCGTTTTTTGTCACACGCTCGTGTGCATGTCATCGTTTACAGTCTGTCAAAGAGAGCAGCTGGGTGCTGCACAGCACGAACGAAGCCTTCAGAAGGCTCGGGAGGATGATGTGCAGTTGTTCGGCCACTGTGATGGGATCAAGCCAATAAAACGCATCAACCAACTGGTCGAAGTCCATGCTAGCTGCAAGCCTGCAGACTTTTGATACGAGTTTGAATGCGCCTGTCTTGCAAGCTGCTGCGTTCCCAGATCCAGCAGCAAGCACCATGAGAGCCATTTGTGTGCGCTGCCAGACAGGCAAACAATGCCTGCCCAATTGCAAGCAGTTGAACACCTGCTGCAATTGCTCCTGCCTGCAACCCCTCTGCAGCAGCTGCAGCTGTTTCGCTCAGCGCGGTGCGATGCCACCACCTGCAGAGTGGTTGTTGGCCGCTGCCTTGACCCACTGTACAACACTCCCGCTGCAGCTGCCTCTACATCAACTCTGCTGTGACATTCATCAGCAGCTGCATGCTGTTTATACATTTTCAATGGTTTCACAATGCAACTGCATTGAATGCCACCCACCTGCGGTAACCCCAGGCGCAGTGCTCTCAGCACCAGCGTCGCCCTCGCGCCTGCTGCTGCCGCCGCCTGCAGCACCAGCAGCTACGGGCTCCCTCACAAGCTCCGCAAGCAGCTTGCCAACCTGCAGCAGCAGCAGGTGTAACACAGTTTCACAGTGACAGATCTGGCGCATGTATCACACAGCAGCACCAGCAGCTAAAGGCTCCTTCACAAGCTCTGCAAGCAGCTTGCCAACCTGCAGCAGTAATGACAGCAGCAGACGGTTCAGGACGCCAGATCTGGCGCATGCTTCACAGCAGCACCTGCAAGTTTACGCCAGCTGCTCAGCATGCAAGTGCAATGGCCAATTGAGATGTGCATGCGGCACACGGCAGCACATGCGATGGCTGAAATTTTTTATGGCTGAGAGCCAAATACAGAGAGCTGGCCCATACTTCGAACACAATGCACGCAGCTGTGGCGCAGCGCCTGAGACAATGTCAGCAGTGGTGTCATACACGTGCAAGCAACGGCAGCACCACACCAGCAGCACTGGGACAGAACAGCAACAGCAAACAGCACAAGACGCGAAAGCGCAACGATTGCAGGGCGCCCTCTGTCATACCTGCAGCTTCGTTAGAATGTGGCGGATGGATGAGTCTCTTGCCAAGCCTAGTACAGCACTGCACGAGAGTGCACGCACGCGGTCTGCTGCAGCAGGCGCCAAATGCTGGCGGCTCTGCAGAACAGAACAAGTGTTGTGGTGCAGCAGCAGCATTGGTTGCAGGTAGCGCAAGCATGGCCGACAGAGCATGAGGCACTTGTGCTTGATGCTGACGGGAGCATTAATGCTGGTGAGCTGCTGCATGTCACGCAGCCTGCGTCACAGCATCATTCAAATGGCCAGCAAGGGTTTTGTCACTATGTAGCCATCCCTATCGCTGCATAGCTGTGGCACAGAGCTACAGCTGCCAGCAGCAAACTGCATGCTTGCAACCCAGTGCAGTGTAGTGCGGTTTACATGTCACGCAGCGTTACGAAAGTGTTATGATTGCCATCACGGGCTTGCACCACAAGTCCGACATATAATCCTACTCGCTGCACCAGCCCACCTGCAGCAGCATCAGCAGTACGCGGATGCCGTTGCTTGCCCGCACCGCCTGGCGCGCAGCTGCATAGCTGGCTTCCAGTGCCTCTCCTAGAGATGGCCATCCTCTGCTTGACTGCACAGCACACGGGCCTAGCTCCAGAGCAGGGGGAGCCTGCAATGTAGGAGTTGTTGTGGCAGCAGCAGCAGCAGGTTAATGATCTGGGGGTGGCTGTGAATGGTGCACATATCATTTGCAACTGGCTTCCAGTGCCTCTCCTAGAGAGGGCCATCCTCTGCTGGACTGCACAGCAGACGGGCCTAGCTCCAGAGCAGGGGGAGCCTGCAGTGTAGGAACCGTTGCAGCAGCAGCAGCAGCAGCAGGTTTGTGATCTTGGGGTGGCTGCGAGTTGGCGCACAGCATATTTGGAACTGGCCTCCAGTGCCTCTCCCAGAGAGGGCCATCCTCTGCTGGACTGCACAGCAGACGGGCCTAACTCCAGAGCAGGGGGAGCCTGCAGTGTAGGTATCGTTGCAGCAGCAGCAGCAGCAGCAGGTTTTTGAATTTGAGGTGGCTGTGAGTAAGTACACGACGTATTTGAAACTGGCCTCCAGTGCCTCTCCCAGAGATGGCCAACATTGGCGGTAACACCAAAACATAATCTAGCGGTTTAGACAGTGAGTTAATCAACGCCATCGGCCCCGCGCCCCCCCGGGGGCGTTGATGCTATGGCTTGATTTGGTAATTTGATGATGATGACAGTGAGTCAAACTGAGCCGTGTCCCGCGAACCGCCACATCAGCTTGTGTTGTCGGCTCTCCCGGCTGCGGCGTCTGGTGTGCTTCTAGCGGCTTGTCTGCTGCTGCAGCTGCTGCCAGAACACAAATGCCTGTCCCAAACCGCCACGACAAGCATGTGTAGCACAGCAGCTGATCGTGTTTGCCCTTGCAAAACAGCATGCACTAGCCTCAAATCAGACAAGCGACATTGTACACAGAAGCGATATAAATTCAAACGGCATACTCTCAACCCATACGCTGCTCACCGCTACATCAGCTTGTGTTGGCGGCTCTGCCGGCTGCGGCGTCTGGTGCGCTTCTAGCGGCTTGTCTGCTGCAGCTGCTGCTGCTGCGCCACTCGCTGTGCTGCCTGGTGCTGGCAGCAGGTATGCGAGCGCGGGCGGAGCCGTCACGCAGTTGCAGATCACCTGCAGGGCTGTGGCTATGATCTGCAGCAGCAGCAGCAGCAGCAGCAGCAGCAGCAGCAGTGAGGATCAGCTAGGCCATGGAATGGTGTCACATGTCCAGTGTTGTTCGCATGCTGCATTGCATGACGCAGCATCAATCCACACCCCAGTCACATGCTGCAAGAGACCACATACCTCAGGATCAGCTAGGCCGCAGAACGGTGCCACATTGCCAGTGCTGGTCGCATGCAGCATTGCATGAAGCAGTCACACATCCAGACCTCAAGAATACGTTGTACAACATGAATTCACCCACCTCAGGATCAGCCAGACCGTAAAACGGTGTCACATTGCCAGTGCTGGCCGCGTGCAGCAGTATTGCCATGCTGCTGCGCAGCTGCTGCGAGTGAGGGTGGCTGCCGCTGCGTGGTGCGGGGCCGCTGCCGCTGCTGCTGCCGTAGATGGCGCGGCGAGGGAGAGGTGACAGGGTGATGAGCTGTAGCACTTCTAGGCAGTACAGACAGATATCGCTGAAGTACCTGCAATGTGCATGAGCAGATGAAGGTGAGTGAGTTGGTGAAGCAGAGAGGCAGCTGAGATAGATAGATATCACTGAAGTACCTGTAGCACAAGAAATCGTAAAGCGCCGTATCTTAGCCCTGATTGCTATGTGAGGATACAGACGGTCCTGGGAGGATTGACAGCGTGATGAGCTGTGGTACTTCTGGGCAGTATAGACAGATGTCGCTGAAGTACCTGCAGTGCAAGCAAAAGTGAAGCCGTGCGTTTCAGGCCCGGTTGCTATGCCAGGACATAACCTGAAAATACGGATAGTCATGGCAGAGGGGACTGCATGGTTCTAGGCAGTACAGGCAGATATCACTGAATCACATGCAGCACAAGCGTACAGCCTTCACATCGATGGCACGCGATGGTGCCAGAAGCACCTCAAGAACAGGTACCAAGGTTACTCACCGCTCCTCTGCTGGCGCTGCCCGCACTAGCTCCAGAATGAGAGGCAGCAGCACCATGCACCCACACCATCAGCACCTGTCTAACATACATGCACCCAATATTCACACGGTACGCAACAGCACCTGAGCAAATACCAAACATCATTCACCGCTCCTCTGCTGGTGCTGCTCGCACAAGCTTCAAAATGAGCGGCACCAGCACTTGCACCCACACCATCCGCAACATGCCCCAGTACTCATGCACATGTAACAGCACCTGCACTAGGACCAAGGTTCGCAAAAAGGTACTCACCGCTCCTCTGCTGGCGCTGCTCTCACTAGCTCAAGAATGAGCGGCACCAGGTTTTGCTCTGACAGGTGATCCAGCAGCGTCCATCTGCGCAGCAGGTGCAGTTGCACTGTGTCATTTTGTCATCTGGTCAGAAAATTCGAAAGAGAGATCCCACACGCAACTAAGGGACTGACAGAATGTTTACACGTGGGTCCAGTCACATTCTTGAATGGTATGAACAGCATGTTGTGGCAGCAGTGAGACTTTGATTTTGCATTGGGCACCATCGCTGCATTGAGCAGGCATCACTCTTCAATCAAGTGAACTTGAAGTGACACGACAAAACCTGGAAATGGCTTCAGGCCAAGGAGTCACTGTTGTTACTGTGACGGCTAGCACTGGGAGGTGCCATCACCTTGTTCTGACAAACGCTTCCGCTAGCTTTGGGTCAGTGCACAGCGCTGCAATAAGCTCATCCACAGCAGCAGCGCTCGTGTTGAGTGGCTTGTGCGGCTGCTGCGGTGCCAGCGGTGCACCCTGCAGGATCAGGCAGGCGTGCAATTGTAGTCAGCCGGCAGTTCTGATGAGAGCGATTATAGACGATCAGGCACAGCATGCCACGGCGCATTCACAGCACGTATTCTCAAATCAGCTTGATCACATTATGTAGCTTGGCGTGCTTATGCGGTTGCTGCAGTGCCAGCGGCGCACAGCAGGAACAGGCAGGCGTGTAGTCAACCGCCAACTCCAGTGAACGCTAGAAAGCATGTGTTATCAACAATATGCGCAGCATGCCACGGTGCATTCACAGGACATATGTAAGTTCAAAGCAGCTCGACTACATGATGGAGCTCTGGCGTGCTTCAACGGCGCACGTGGGAGGATGACGGGATCAGATAAATGCTGTGTGGAATGTTGAAACTATCAGAGTGCCAGACAACGCAACAAGGCGCCAAGAAACGTGCTAGAGTGTTTATTATTTGGAAACAGTCTCACCTGCGCATCTCGCAACCTGCGCTGCAGCGACGTCATGTGTGACACAAGGTGTGCGCGGACGTACTGCAGCAGGGCGCGGCTCGCATGGTACGCCACCTGCAGCAGCAGTTGCGCAAGCATGAAACAAACACATCAGGTCATGATGACATGGGTGACAAGACAGGAGACGTAAGAAGTGAGTGTGGACATTCCAGAGGATTCTACACAGTGTATGGCATAAGCCATTACATCAGGGGTGTCCCAGAGTTCCTTGCAGGCCCAAAGCTCCTTGCAGGAACAGTAACAACTGCATGATTGACAGGGCCCATCTGCTTCCTCTGGGCGCACAGCATGCGACAGCGGAAACAGTAACAGCGATTCGCCCAATCATACAAGCGAAGACAGAAATCAGCGTATTAACAACTGCATGATTGACAGAGCCCACCTGCTTCTCCGCACGCAGCTCCGCGACATGTCCAGCCTGCAGCAGCTGCGCCATGTGCCGCAGCGGGAACAGCAGCCTATGACACCCGCCCCCCTTTGCATCTTAAGCTCTCAAGCAGCACCTCCAAGCTACAACTGCTCACCTGCTTCCACTGGGCGCGCAACATGCTGCTGCAGAAACAGCGAATCACAGCAAGTCACCCACACATACAAGTGAAGACACACAGCAGCCTAGTGCATACCTGCTTCTCTGATCGCAGCTCCACCACATGTCCCGCCTGCAGCAGCTGCGCCACGTGCCGCAGCGGGAACAGCAGCCTGTGCAGCCCCTCCGCAGCATCAAAGCTCTCCAGCAGCACCTCAAAGCTTCTACGGCTCACCTGGTTCCTCTGGGCGCGCAACATGCTGCTGCGAAACAGCGAATCACAGCGCATCCACCCACACATACAAGCCAACACATAAAGCAGCCTAGTGCATACCTGCTTCTCAGCTCGCAGCTCCGCAACGTGTCCTGCCTGCAGCAGCTGCGCCACATGCCGCAGCGGGAACAGCAGCCTGTGCAGCCCCTCCGCAGCATCAAAGCTCTCCAGCAGCACCGGGTAGTGCACCGCTGAGTCGAAGAACAGCGCTGCATTCTTGCGTGCGGCGTCGCTGCTGGCTGCCAGGAGACTGAGTGCTGCTGACACGAGCTGCGATGGAACCGGGGCCGGTAGCGCACAGGTTCGCTCGAAGGCTAGGGGAAGGCTTGCTAGGCCGAAGAGTGCTAACGAGAGGCCCATGCTTGTGTGAGGCGTCCTGCAAGGTTATGATAGCACAGCAGCCGGTGAGATGGAGTAAGCCTGTTCTTGGTGACATTGCACATGCGCAAGAAGGGCGCAGGTGTGCTCAAAGGGTAGGGGCAGGCTGCTAGGGCAAACCAGCAATGAAAACTGTACTGAGCTCCACGTGCAGCCATTGACAATGCTGAGAACAGTGCTGCCGCACCAGCCTCATGGTCAAATGCAGTCAGCTTTGGGGATTCCTGGTCAAACATGGTCAAAGTAAGGACTGCCTTGGGCACGCCAGCAGCAGCTGCACCCCATCCAGCTCCACCAGCGGCATCTGCCAGAGGGCTAGAAGCACGTTGGCGCACCACTTTGCTAACGAGACATAGTCAAACATAGTCAAACCTGGTCAAACCTGGTCAAACCAAGGAATCTTTCACCCACCTTGGGCATGCCAGCAGCAGCTGCACCCCACCCAGCTCCACCAGCAGCTCTCCAAACCGCTAGAAGCACGCTGGCCCACCACCTTGCTGATTAGACATGGTCAAGCATAGTCAAACATGGTCAAAGTAACAAACCGTTGACCCACCTTGGGCACGCCAGCAGCAGCTGCACTCCACCCAACTCCACCAGCAGCTCCCCAAACCGCCGATGTGCTAACAAGCTGCACACCATCTGCAGAACCTCATTCAACAACACGCCATCGCCCTTCCATGCCTGCAGCAGCACGCAGGAGCACTCCACACCCTGATGCGCCAGATAGGGCGCAAGCGCTTCCACGTACTCCCCAGTGCATGTCAGGCAGCGAATGACGCCTAGCAACCGCTTCAACTGCAGCTGCTGCACGTCGTCTGCAAAGCCTTCTGGCTGTGCTGCTGCTGCAGCTACCAGCATCGGAGGCAATGTTGCTCCTGCATCCTGCTGCTGCTGCTGCTGTTGCTGTGACTGCAACCGCTGGCCATCTGCTGCTGTCGTTGCGCTGCTGCTGCAGGCGCCGCCAGTGACAGCAGCGCCACTGCCGACTGCTGCTGCTGCTGCCGCTGCTGCTGGTCTGTGCTTCATGATTGCTCGCTGCATGTAGCTGCAGCAAGCTGGAACCATAGGCGTCTGCACTGCCTCGTCTCCATACTCCTCGTTTGCGAGTGCTATCGCTAGCAGCCCTGCAGGCACCGGCAGCAGCAGCACATCACAAGGAAGGCATGCAAAGAGTTACCAGTCAGGGTAGGCAGCTGCTAGCTGATGCTGGTTTATGTAATGTATATGGCAGCGGCGCAGATACTCAGAGAGTCAACGCTGCTGCTGGCAAGCAACGGCCACACCTGCTGAGCAGACGGCCTTGAGAAATGCACAGGTGCTGCGCTGTTGTGCACTGCTGCTGCTTGTGCCAGAGCTGCCACCTCTGCTGATCGCCACAAGAACTGCTGCTGCCGTGGCTGCTGCTGCTGCTGCTGCGCACCCGCCGGGTCACACACGCGCTTGCACACTTACCCATCGCATACGTCTGCCGCGCCTCTTCCTGCAGCAGCTGCAAGCTGCTTGGCGGCTCATCCCCCAGCACTGCTGCCTTATCCAAGCCTCCAACTGCCCAGTGGCCTAGCTTCTCAACCAGTGCTTCCTCAGTGAGAGGATACTGGAAGAGCCAGCAATCGAGGCAGGCCAGCAGCAGTCGCAGTCCTGCAACCTGCTGCTCCAATGTTGCGCTGCGAGATGACACCCACTGGTCAACAATGGCATCATAGAGCTCCTCTTCATCCTGCAAGCAAGTTTTGGGATTCAAAACGGCGGCTTTGACACGAGAGCAGACCAAGAGCTGCAGTGCTGGGTACTGCTGGGTTTATCTGTTAATTGAAACTTGCTGTGAAGGGACATACTACAATGAATTCTGCTGCCTGCAAGCGCCCAATTTGCAGAGTTATTCAACATGCATTGCTGGGAGAGATCTTAGCAGCTGCGCTGTCGAGATGCCAAGTCAACACGTTGACCAATGTTCTAGTTCAAACACTGGCACAACACAGGGTCGCAAGCAGCTTGCAGGGCGGCTGCTGACGCACCTTGATGGCATTCAAGAGCTTGCCAATCGTGTAATGATTGCGTAAGCTAGGGCTGGTGTGCGGGTCGCCAACAAGAGCCCTGTATTTAGCCTCCTCTGCCTCTAGAAGTGACGCCAGAGTATGTGCAGCATAGCAGCGGTCCTGCATCGCACCTGCCTGCAGCTGCCCCAGCAGCGCCGAAATGGCCTGCAGCAAAGGCATTTCACGCGTATTGGGGTCACGGCTGGACGTCCTACGGCAGCAGCAGGCAGTGCACACGGCTTCTGTTGCGCAGCAGTAGAGCAGCAGCACTCACCGCTGCATCGAGCACAGGCGGAGCTGGTGGAAGCGCCCTTCCAGCCAGATACATCTCCAAAGCCATCCTTTCAACGCTACACGTCAGCTACATGGCCAGGCACGATCAACATCGCCGAAACGACACTAGGGCGGTGACTGCATCCTTATCAATCCACGATCTATGCAACAGACGTTGCATTGGCGAAAGTATTAGGCTGTTTGCCTCGGTAACGGTGGTGTAACAAGTGACAACTGCAAAGGCCAAGGTTGCACCATAGGCGACAACGTCAACCCATTGGCCGCTTTTAGGTGCTATTTTACGATTTGATGCTGCCTGCAGCCTGCCAGGCATTGTGCATGTGTTGATCTGACTACACGCCCCAGGAACCCAAACATTTGCCAGCAGAAGCCGCAACAGCATGAGTGGAGGCGATAGTTACCATCCGAAAGGCCACCACACATTCAAGGGTGCGCAGCGGGGCTCCCAAGAGCAGCAGAAGAACAGAGGCAGAGCAGCAAGGAGCTTTTGCCTTCTCTTAGGCCTGCTATAGGCCATTCGCTCTGGAGATGCCGCAACTAGACACAACTCTGCCTATATTATCGTTGTGTGGGCTGCATCACGGCTGGCAATGGGCAGCAGTAGCTCTGGTAGCACTCCTGCTGTCAGTGTCTTCTGGTTGTGTTTTCTAGTTGTGTAGCCTTCTGCTCTGGCCTTCAACAAAACACATGCAGCAGCTTCAACTTAGCAGGGACCAGTAAGCTTCAGAAGCGGCAGCTGATCAGTAGCTGTTGCTATCCTGTTGCAGAGGTGTGGAGCCCATCGGGAGGCTGGTGGTGCGATCCCAAGGGCTGGAGAAAGAACACAGTATTTGCAGTCGGGTGAGCAACAGCTAGCAGTGCTGTGAGCTGGTCGCCATGGCTTAATTCAAATAGCTGAACTGGCTGCCATGTTTTGTGGTGAGGCCAGCAGCAGCAGCAGCAGCACACAATGCTTGCAGCGTGTATAGCATCGACCCAGCTGTGCAACGCATGCAGTGCATACTGGGGCAACTGCTATGCCACCAGCAGCGCAACAGCATGTACATTTGCAACCTCCATCACCAACACCTGTTGTTAGCAAGCAGATAGGCTGCACCTGCCAGGTTCTGGTGCCAGTGTGTCTGCGGGAGGTACCTTGTTGGTGCTGAACCATGTGTGGGGCCCATAACGCTGGCAACAATGCTGCTGCTGCTGCTGCAGGCTCTACTTGACAGCATCATACCTCATCTTCCAGTATTCAGCAGAGAATGAGGTGGGCAGGCTGGGCTGATGTGCAGCAGCTGTACGGGCAGCAGCACAGTGGCAGCAGTGCAGTGGCAGCAGCTGAAAGAGCTCAGGGGCATTGCACGCACATAGCCCTGTTAGCAGGCACCGCCAGCATTAGTAGGCAGCCAGTAGGCAGCCATGCTGCAGCAGCATTGCGTCGCAGAAACAGCGCATGCTTGCGGAGCCTAGCTGCATTTCCAGTCTGGCCCTTTGACAGCAGTGCCCAGGTGGCAGCGTAGCAGCCGGCAGTGCTGCTATCACGCAAGTCTTCTGCAGCGCTGTAGCAGTTATGTGTACAGTCAGCGGTTCATGGCCGCATGTCATGCACAGCAGTGCGCTCTGTTTCGTACCAGGTGTTTGGGGCGGTGGTGTGTGAGAGGTATCACTATGACAGTGCTCGTTGCTAGTTGAAGCAGTTGGATGCGTGTCTTACTTGCCACACCAACATTGGTGCTCATACACTCAGCAAGTGCTGCTGGGGTTAACATGCTGTCATGTTGCTGTGCCATGAGCAGTTGGTGGTGAACTTAGTGCAGTCAAATGTGCTCATTCAAGTGCACTAATCCTGCCGCTGCTGCTGCTGCAGAGGCGCTTCTCTCACCCCAGGCACTGGGTGCCCAGCATGCTGTATGCAAAGATGCCACCCAAGCCTGAGGAGCAGTAGCCAGCTTGCAGCATTCACAGCAATAACAGCAGAGACGTTAACGTTAAGACAGCAGTAGTATGCACTGGGCAGTGCTGCAGCCTACCTGGCGCAAGCAGCAAGCAAGGGGAGCTTGAACTCCTCTGTTACTACAAATCCAGATGATATGCTGAATGTGGCTTGGTTTATGCTGAGCAGCAGCGGCACCACCAGCAGCTGCAGGAGATGCTCATCGCTGATCCATTGTCATCAGCAGCAGCGCATACATGCAGATGCTGGAGATGCGGTGGAGCAGCGTGGCTGTGTGCTCTGCACCAGGTGCTTTCAAGGCCTTGAGTGTGCAGAGCAATAGCGGCGGTGGCAGGGCAAAAGTGTGCTGTGTTCATTTCAGCAGCAGCGAGTGGTTTATCTTGCTGCAGCGAGTCTGCAGCGCGCCTCGTGCGCATTGTTACTCGGACTAGTTTGGAAGGACATGCGGGACAGTGTTTAGCTGGAGTAGTAGCTGGCCTGACCTACTTCAACGACTGTAGCGGTACTGGAAGGCACATGCAAGCAAGTAAAGCAGATTCTGTGGCACGAACCACCTGATGAGAGGCATACTCTCCATGGATCTCAATGCACCCCACGGCGCGCTCAAGCTTTCAACTGTCTGCGCCATGTTCTGATGCAGCTTGCTACTAGCAAGCAATTGCTGTAGCCGGATCTGCCATGCGTAGGTTTGTCTGAGGCACTGTGCTTGCCAAGCATGGCATCATGCCAGCAGGCTGCTTCACAAGCAGTGCCACGTGTATGTTGTTGCGGCAGTTGTCCATGTCTGGCATGTTCGCGAGCCGCTTGGGCCATGTGTTTGTGTTGTCAAAGAGCGGATTTGTTGTGTTGCCATCATGGCTGTGGAAGTGTTCCTCGATGTTTGACGTGTAACCTGTTTTTTGTGGATGATTTCACCAAACACGCGCCGTAGATTGCTGCCAGTTCCGGACTGGGAGAGCTTCTGTGCTCTGACAGCGGAACTTCAAGTTGCAGGATGGTTGCGGCAGCCATGCAGTGCTTATGGATATCTGCTGTTATGCTTCCCTGGTTGAATTCGTTGATTTCACACGTCATTGGTCGAAAAAACAGAGGAAATCTCTCCCAGAATCTGCATCTGCACTTCAAAATTGAGTAAGTCAAGGCCATCATTTAATCCTTGATACTGCAGCAGCGCTGCCAGCGTGTGCCAGCAGTCTGCAGGGCAAGTCATGCAAGCAGCCACACCCTGCCCTCAGCAGTAATTTTTAGAGGTATCCGCCTACTCAGTGTTCATCTCTGGCTGATCTTGTCAAACCGATCAGATTCGTGCTTGGTTGACATCCATGCGCAGTGCAGGAAGAGGCGGGACGTCGACGTGTGAGTCGCAGCAGCAGACAGCACTGCCTGGGGGTTGCACATTAAAGCTTAGTGATCATCGTTTGAGACACAAAATAAGATTGGTCGGCTCCAAGTAGTTTGAGTCATGGCGAAGTTGTCGTGGTCAGGATGACTGCAGCTGGTGGGCCACTGTTACTGATCACAGCAGCTGCTACCGGCATACATGCCTTCCTCCTGCCACAGCTGTATGATGAAAATAGTGTGTCTTAACGCTTTAGTGGAGCCTTTCCATCCATGTGTGGTAGGGACATGATACCGGCCACAAAGTCAACCTGTGTGGCCTGGACGTCAGGCACCTCAGCCCATGTTCTGGTTCGGGGACACCTCGACACTGACAACTCTGCCTATATATAGCTGTGCACTCCTGGGCCTGGACATCAAAGCTCGAATACAGAAACTTCAAATCTACAGCACATAAGTTCAACTAAGCCTTCAACCAAGCCTTCGCTACTGTCTCCCGTACTCGTAGTCGTTCCAACTCGCACCCGATACACACAATGGCTTCCATCATGGCACAGCGCGCTGGTATTTCCTCAATAGCTTCAAGCCGTTCAGCTCGTGTAAGCAGGGCCAGCGTCGTGGCTCCCCGTGCAGCACTGCTGACACAGGTGCGAAGCAGCAGCGTCTTCCGCAGTTTGCCTTCGCGTTTACACAAACTGTTGTCAGACATCGTTCTTTCGAAGTATTGGACGTGGTTTAGTAGCAGCACCATGTGCTGTTTTGTTCACAGCGAGTCATACAATGCATGCACCCTTGATGCACCACATGTTTCCTTGCACCACCCACATTGGACAGCACAGCTCATTTCCACAAGCTTGTAGCATCCATTGCATCGCAATTGCAGTATGATGACCCCGGTTATCATCCCCTTTCTGCCTGCAGGCTCCCAAGATCAGCCAGAAGGTGCCAACCAGCAGCAGCAGCAAGCGTGCCGGCTTTGAGCTTGGCTTCACCAAGGATAATGAGGTCTTTGTGGGGCGCATGGCCATGGCAGGCTTTGCGGCATCAGTCGTCGGAGAGGTGAGGGCGATGCGGCCAACATTGGATGTTGATGACAGCCTGTGCTGTTGTGGGCCCGCAGGGAAAATTGTGGCTGCCGCTAGCTGGCCAGGCATGGCGGCAACTGCTGTGCATGTGTGGCTGGGACAGCAGGGACACCTTGCAGCTGCATTGTGGCCAATGTTGGGGTGCAGTTGCATGTGAGTGTAACATCAATATGCACGCAATGCATTTGATCGCTGCTGGAGCATCATTCCATGTGCTTTGCCTGTTCTCTGCAGCGGTCATGTTCTGACGTTCATCGTCCCTCCTGCTGCTGTCTGTATTTCCCTGTACCCATGGCCCCCCCCTCAGGTGCTGTCTGGCGGGCAGGGTGCGCTGTCGCAGCTGTCCTACCTGGCCGGCCTGCCTGAGGCGACGGTGGCGCTGTTCCTAGCAGGCCTGGTGGGCTTCAACTTGGCCGCAGGCCTGGCGCCAAACTCCGCAACATTCGCACCCGAGCAGATCGCAGCCAACGAGGCAGATGCTGCAGATGGCCCGCTGCGCAACCCCAAGGTCACGCTGTTCCAGGTCAAGAAGTTCTTTGGCGTGACCGACTGGGGCTTCACGCCGCAGAACGAGCTGTTTGCGGGGCGGCTGGCGCAGCTGGGCTTTGCTGCTGCGCTTCTGGGAGAGGTGGCCACAGGGCTGGGGCCGCTGGGGCAGCTCGCGGCAGGTGAGAGACAGAGGGTGCCTGTGGTGTTTTTGGCTGTCAGCAGGCAGTGTGGAAAGTAGTCTATCACTGTTTGTGCGGTGTGATGTGTAGCATTATAAATCGCAGGTGCATGAATGTGCTGACAGCCGACTGCTGTTCTGGCAGACTCATAATTGTATACAGCTGGTATGTTAGCAGTTGTTTGATCATCAGCAGCAATATGATGAGAATGGCAAGACTGTTTTGCTACATACACTGGACATCTGCAGACAGTAAACAAGACACATGTTTTTCGCTACAGCACATGACCAGTGTGTGCTGCTGCCTCCTGCTTGTCGTCTTTTGCCCCTGCAGAGACCGGCATCCCGATGCAGAACCTGCAGTTTGGCCTGGTGATGTGGGCAGCCTTCATGGCCTGCACTGCAGTAGATGCCTTCACAGGCAAGAAGCGCAGCAGCAGCAAGGCCACCGCCACTGGCAGCAGCAGCAGCAGCCCTGCCGCCACCACCAAGGTGGCCTCCAAGCTCTCCACCAGCAGCGGCAAGACCATCAGGCAGCTGCTGGCAAAGGCACTGCCAGCCAGCCAGTAAATGACAACAATGATATGGTGCCTACACTAGACACATACTACAAAATTGCGGCAAGTTGTATGTTGACTTCCTATGTTGGTGAGATAGTACCGTTGGCACACAGTCTGCCTCTGCAACAGCCTATTAACTGTGTGTATGTAACAATGCGCACATGTGAGTGCTGACCTTGCTGATGCTGTACCACATTTGGTCTGCAGCGTACTGTAAGAGAGGTGTGCTGCTGTTGTTTATCTGGATGTTGATTGCAGTGACAACTTGTGAGAGAGAGGGTATTGTGTTGCCTGTGACACTGGAGTGTGCCGCTTACGTTGCTTGCTGAATGAAAGGGCTGTGTCCACAGCACATGGTGCAGATGCATCCTAAATATGATGCTGGTGTACCACCAGCATTAATATGCAAGGATGGTACAGAGCAAAGAGTGGCGAGTGTGTATGAAGGTTTTGTTCTGGCTTGGGGTGTTTGACCTGTTCATACCTGCCAGTAAACAGCACACAGCATCGCTACACTGGAACGTGTGTATTTGGTGTGGTGAGCTGTGCATGGCGTTTTTTTTTGCGATTTTTTTATCTCTTTTGGAGGAGTGCATTAGCAAATAAAGGGTGATGTGTGTGCAGCCCAGGTACTATTAGGTTTGTGCTGCGCCCACGGATCGTGCAATCGTCCTGTCTGTGCACTGGCTGAGTAAGTCAGTATCGTCTGTGTATGTTGCTGTATGTCAGTTCTCATTGGTGTGCAACTGCACACTGTTGCAACCCAAGGAAAGGTAGCGGATGTATACATCGTGCCGTGCAGTGTAGTCTTATCTTCGCAGTGAGCTATTGGAAAGGCGGAATGACCATGGAAGATGGTCAGGATGTGGCAAATGTGCAAGAGCTGGTGTTAATGTGAGTGGATATGAGTTGACAGTCGCAAGTTCTACATTGAGAACGGCGATGGTATTCAACAAGCAGGTTGTGAACTGCAAGTTGTGGATGTGGGTTTGCAGTGTCTGCCATAGATGCGGTAACCAATTGCAACACAAAATAGAAAGGTCAAAAATTTCAAATAAACAACATGGACACTGGTGCAATGGTATCAGGCTACGTGTAAAAATTCGTTCACTGCCCTCTGTGCCAACATGACCAGCTTTCAACGTAAACCAGCCTTGTAGTTGTCATCTATGTATGTATATGTATATGTATATAAAGTGTATACATTTTTTTGATATTATCCATGTCATGTGGTGCCATGAAACTTACCTTGGGGGCCCCCGCATCCTCTCAACAGCTGGTTCTTTGACTTGCAACCAGGCTGTGGCACTCAATCCTCGTCGTTTTGCCCCTGACAGACAGACGAGTATACTGCTTGTCTCTGCATGCTGATCTGCTGTTGCTGCTGCCGCTGCTGCTGCTGCCGCTGCTGCTGCTGCTACTGCTGCTGCTGCTTTCAACACTGTCTGTCTGACAGACAGGCCAGTACACCTTGTGAGTGTCAATGACATGTCAGTATGTAGCTCCAAGCTCAGCACAACCCTGCTGCAGCAGCCTACAATCAGCTTGCCACTTGCATCCATAATTGGCATCTGCAGCTTGCTACGCAACATACAGCATTCCACTCTGCGTCAAGTATTGTCGAGTGGGTGGTGCAGCACTGATCAATCTGCCGGATCGGCTCCTCGTATCTACTGAACGCTCCAGTGAAGCGCCATGGAACACAGAACTCGTAGCGGCAAATGCTATAAGTGCCAGTCTACTATCGAACAGCCCAGCTGCTGGGCCAACCGAAGCGAAGTACTTCATGTGGTGAGCAAACTGATGAGTGCTTCGTCACCTGATGAGAACGTCCTATCACAGCCGCCATCGTGTCTGCAATTGCGATCAGCGTTCTTTAGCACGGCATCGGAGTTGCTGCTGTTGTAGATGGCCAAGTAGCATTGCTGCTGCTTCTGCCTGCAGGTGCTGCCTTCCCTCCTGGATCATGCAAACTTGCTGCAGGCCAGGCTGGTATGTCATGAATGGCGTACAGCATCTAGTCGCAGCACGAAGCAGCTGCAGAAGCAGCCCGGCAAGCAGCATTGGCAGCACGCAGACAACGTTATGCAGCGACGTCTACTGCGACGAGAGAAGCTGCATCCGCCGCACGCAGGGGTCAGCGTGCAGCCCAAGTCTGCTGAAGCCAAGCAAGCTGCCCTGGCTGCACGAAGGTCCCGGCATGCAGCCGAGCCTCGTGAGGTGACACAGGCGAGATCGGCAAAACGTAAAGAGCAGCGAGCCGCACCGCGTCGCCGTGCAGCCCAGAAGCAACCCCGCTTGACTCAAGCTGACCTACAACTGCAGGTGCAGGAAGCTGAGTGTGCTAGGGTTGATCCTTTGTTGACAGAACCTGCCTTGGACCCCAAGGCATGGAAAGTCCCTAGGCCAGATTTGGCATCTGATGTCAAAGATGCAGTTGAGTTTTCTCGATACATGGAAGAGCATTTGCCGATGCATGTGTGTGCAGTGTGTGGCATATACAATGGTGTTGCGGATCTGGAATGTAAGGGCGGGCACGCAGGATTTGCCCATGAATTTGCTGCGATGCGACGGCCCTGTATCGGAACAGCAACCTCGAGGTGGTTTGACGCGTCACCGTACGGTGTGCCGCATTGGTGGCGTGGATTACTGCCTGGCCCATGAAGGTGTGCTTGATATTGTGCCCTCTTCATTTGTTGTGCTGGAGCCTTTGCATAAATTGGTGCGTGCTGCAGTGTTTGATCAGCAGCACGTACAGATGCATGTCTGCAAAGAGCATTGCCACCCGGCATTGCTTCGGAATAAAGTGCCTAGACAGTCGTTTGTGGTGTTTGATGCCGGCCGTTGGCCAGATGTGCCGGACTTGCAGCCTCTGTCTCTTTACGCGCTAATAGGTTCACGGGTATCGCTCATGCTGCAAGCGAACCATCAAATGGCCGTACGCGAGATACGTATCAGACATACTTGCAAGGCCATGTGATAGCTGTGCCTAACGTGCCACTGTCGACGTTGGACAAGCTGGTCACGCCGTTGCACCCATGGGTGCTCTAGGGTTTAGGGTTTTAACTCTAAACCCTAAACCTAAACCTAAACCGGGGCAGGCCTGCTGCCTGGGCCTTGAGGGATTGTGCCACCAGCCACAGGGAGCAGCCCAGGCCGCCAGCAACGTGGCGATGCCGGAGCGCAAGGTTGTGCAGGGGCGCCTTGTAGGAACCAGCCATCAGCTCCGTGCCCTGCACGTCATCCAGCACGATGTGCAGCACGGGGGGGGGCTTGCCCTTCCTGCTGGCAGGCCGATTCGCATCAAATCGATAGGGCGGGGGAGACTGGTCGATAAAGTCACCAGAGAAGGCCCGGAACATCAGGTCTGGGTCAATCCTGTCGATGTCCACATGCTTCTTTTTCAGCAGGCGCTGCAGCATGGCATAGTCGTCCAAGGCACTTTGAAAAGCAATAGCGTAGTGCGACTGGCTACAACTGTTGAGACAACAGTAGCTGTAGCCAGTCGCACTATGCTATTGCTTTTCAAATTGTGCTCCTGGTACTCTGCCGCTTCGTCATCGATCATTGCAAGCACCTTGATCAGACTGGCGTTGGTTGCATCATCGGCCAAGTCCTCCTCCTGCACACCCGCAGACTGGTACAGCGCGCGGTTGCTCTGGCAGGTGGGGCTCAGCACCCATATGCGGTCGGCCAGACCCTCGGAGCGCAGCTGGCGCAGCAGGGAGAAGAGCACAAAGCCCTTGCCACCACCCTTGCGGCCCACGATGAGCCCAAGCTGATGCAGCGGGATGCCGTCCTCGGGCGTGTCCACCGCATACACGTGCTTCAGCTTGGCAGCTGGGGCTTGACCTCGTAGCGGGGGACCTTGGTGATTTGCATTAGATAGCGATTGTTTGGGTTAGTTCGTTAGTGTCACGCCTTCAACCTTACCGTTAGTTACACAGCCTATAGTGTTGGTATCCTTGTCATACAAATTAGTGTTCATGAAGAGAGAAATTATATTTGTAATTGGGCATGTACTGGATTTCTGCTGCTATGGGGCCAAAACATAGGAGCCAGGTGAGTAGAGCTGGGGTATGGCTTTCTAAACGGGTGTTGAAAAACACCGACAATCCCAGACACTATTTGTCGCACCGGGTTACTAGTTGGCAGGATTTTTACAGACCTGGGTCCATCCATTCCTTTAAACGTGACGCCAGGTCGTGGTTGAGCTCATACCGGTAGGCCCTCCTGCCCTTGTGCCATTCCTGAGTAGCACGGTGCGTGGACAGCAGCAGCGACATCTACTAGCGCCAAGTCAAGAAGCACGTCGCGCTGGGCGACCTGCAGTCGGGCCCGCGCCAGGAGCTGGTCAATGGCTACTACCTCTACCACTTCACCGCCACCACCCGTGTAACGCCAAGCATTACTGTACACTGGGAACGCAAGGGAGAACTGTCGGTATGCTCCTCCAATCCGTATTAAGCCCAGCACCGCTCCTCGACTGGGCTCCTGACGCCAGACCTGAACCCTTGCGGGTAAGCCCAGAGCCAGGACCGGAACCGCATGCCAGGGCCTTCGGCCCTGTCTGGGGCTGAACTGGGGTTTGCCTAGCCACATAGGCTTCACCTGACATGGCTTTGGCCTGAACTGGGATTGTTGTTCCCTTGCTGCCTGTTACATACCTCCCCCTCTGGACCTTTGTCGGCCCGACAAAGGAGTACGGCATACAACTGTAACAAGCAAGGATCAAGGATCATGTATACTGTCAGGCAAGGCCTGAGTGCTACAAAAGCGCATCTGTACAAACACAATACACAATAACAATACACACACACACATATTAAACACAATAAATAATACACACACACACACACACACACAACACACACACACAACACACACACACACACCAATACAAATACACACACACACACACACACACACACACAATCAATGCACACTCTGTGTAAAACCCAAGTGTCTGACTGGTGGAAGCGCGACTGTTGACTGGGGTGTGGGTGGACTAGCCTGGAACAGGGCCTGAGCCGCAGCGCAACGCTGGGCACTCACTGTGCACCAAAGTGCAGGGCAGGCAGGACAGCCCACTCAAGGTTAGTGTGTGTCGTCTGCACACTGGCTGCTGAGATGCACGTGCCTGTCGCTTCTGCTTACTGCTGCGCCGGCGTGCGCCGACTGCAGGTGCTGTCTGAGTGCGATTCAAGTATGCAGTAAGCACATCTGGGCAGCTAGTCAAATTGCTGGAAGGCTCCCACGTGTTATGCTCATGAGAATATCCCTTCCATTTAATCAAGTACTCCCTAACTGTTCTGGCTGAAATGGGAAGTGCCCTGTCCCTGTGAGACAAAATTGTCTCAACTTCATATCCACACCATCCAGCTACAAGTGTCTGTGAATGGCAAATTGGGTGACCCTATTGATACGTGCCTTGGTACTAAGCAAGGAAGTGAGCTGAGCCCGCTGCTGTTTGGGTTGTTTATTGATATGCTGCACGAGTTGATCACAATTAGAGGCAAGCCTGTTCCAGGTGGGGCTTCTGCTCCTCTTGGACCCAAGGTTGGCTCTCTTCATGTGCCTGATTTGCTCTATGCGGATGACGGCTGCTTGATTGCTGAGTCGCCGGCAGACGCGCAATGCTTGTTGGATTGCTTGCAGTTGTTTTGTGAGATCACTGGCATGGAAGTCAACATGCAGCCTAAGAAGACGTGTGTGGTGGTGTTCCGTGGCAAACGTGTGCCACGCCCGCGCTCAACTGCGTTCACGTATGCTGGTCAGCCCCTGAGCATTCAGAGCAGCTACACATACCTTGGTGCAGTGTTGCATGAGACCAAAGGTCTGCAGCCGGCAGTTGATGCTTTGGCAGCGTCTGGGCTCAAGGCCATGCATACCCTCTTGGGCCGCTTCCGTAAGCAACGCATCACACAATACGACATGAAGTGCCGCATGTTTGACATCATGGTTGAGCCTGTTATGTCATACGCATCTCATGTGTGGGGCCCCGAGTTGTGCCATACAGGCTTGTTCAGGCGCACAGGGTGGCGCATGTCTGCAGCTGACAAGGTGCATGTGTCATTCCTTCGCTACATGACTGGGGCTGGGCAACGCTCCAGCATTGATGTGCTGATGCGCGATCTTCACCGCTCGCCTGTTCAGCACCATTGGGTTGTGCTGGCGGCGCGCTGGTGGGAACGCCTTAGGGCCATGCCCGTTGATCGTCTTGCGCGGGTTGCGTGGGTGTCGGATGTGGAGTTAGCATTGAGTGGTTGCAAAACTTGCTGGACATACTGTAACGATACCCCAAAAGGCGATGCCTCCATGCCTCGTTTCCGGCCTATAGACCCCGTCACGTTACATACCTCCCCCTCGAGGTAGCGTGATGTCCTCATCCGCGAAACGAGCACGGTGGGGTTCGAGCCCAGGACCTTCCGCACCCGAGTCCGGTGCCCTACCGACTGAGCTACGGAACCGACCCGCTCAGCTACCAATGTAACGATACCCCAAAAGGCGATGCCTCCATGCCTCGTTTCCGGCCTATAGACCCCGTCACGTTACATACCTCCCCCTCAGCTTTGTGTAACAGAGCTTTGTGTACCCCTGTAACAGACCTCTCTCTCTCTTTTGTGTACTTGTACTTGTTGGTTTATGGGGAGGTAGGGGCTGCAAGATGCCTCTGGAGTTTTACTTTGGTTGCATCTTGTGGCTTGCTATCGGGTTCTCATGATATGTGAGCTGAAAGAGGGGCAAGTGACTCGCTCTAGGGCGATAGCTTGCCCACCCCTGTAACAGACCTCTCTCTCTCTCTTGTGTAACAGACCTCTCTCTCAGCTTTGTGCACACCGTGTAACCCCTCTTCTTCTAGCTTTGTCGTAACCCCTCTTCTTCGTAGCTTTGTCGCAGGGCAGCGTGGGCTGTGTCAAGTGACCTTGGGGTACCCCAGCTGGTGGAGCAAGTGGCTGTGAGAGCAGCAGTAGGTGCTTTTTGGGATGCACTTGCGGACTTTGCTGCTACGGCTAGGGTGCCGTCACGGTATAGAAATCGGCTGCTCACACAACAGCCTTTTATTGCCTGGCATACTGTGTTGCGTGGCAATGGTTTGTGTGTGGTGCGGCGGTGATGGCCTTCTTCTCACTGTGTGTACGTGCTTTCTCTGTGAGCTTCTGACACGCCAGAGCTAGCTGTCTTGCTTTGCAGGAGCTGTGAGTTGCCGTGTCGCTGCTGCAAAATGTAGTTGTGCGGCCCTTGCAGCAGCTGGCTTGTCCTCTGCTCTCTCTCCCTAGTTTGTCGCCTCAGACCGCCGCTTGCCAGGCTGTGTTGCTGCTGGTGGGTGATGTTCTGTGGATTCAGCCCGCCCGCTACACTGCATAAAGTGCAGCTTGCTGTCACTGACACTGTTTACACTAGTCCTTTGTTGCCTTTGTTTAGCATCACCACTGCGTGTGCTGTGACTGACGGCTTTGCCTGCAAGGCCATATGTCAAGTTACACACACAGAGAGACTTTCTGGGGTGAGTCTCCTTGAGTGACAGCCTGTTTTGCTGAGTCATCTGCGACGTTCCAGATTTTCGGGTGTTCGTTGCAACGTAGTTGCCTGTGCACACCATGTAACCCCTCTTCTTCTTCCTTCTTCTTCTTCTGTTTAGAGTCAACTAAGGGCGTTCAACTTGTTGCCGGCAGGTGCTGTACTGCCGTGCCGAGCTATATGGTTGGCGTGCCCCCCTCATAACGCTGTCCATCGGTTGGTGTGGGACATGGTCTGTCTTGCAGCAGTGCATGCTTTTGAGAAGGGCCGCAGGGCAGCGTGGGCTGTGTCAAGTGACCTTGGGGTACCCCAGCTGGTGGAGCAAGTGGCTGTGAGAGCAGCAGTAGGTGCTTTTTGGGATGCACTTGCGGACTTTGCTGCTACGGCTAGGGTGCCGTCACGGTATAGAAATCGGCTGCTCACACAACAGCCTTTTA
>CADDIJ020001902.1:0-29766 GCA_902809745.2 Tetradesmus lagerheimii | reverse complement strand
TGCAGTTGCAGCTGGTTGTGACCCCAGCTGTTCAGACCACATCAGCAGTAGGGATATGTTGCTGTTCAGACCACATCAGCAGTAGGGATATGTTTCTGCTCAGACCACATCAGCAGTAGGGATATGTTGCTGTTCAGACCACATCAGCAGTAGGGGTATGTTGCTGTTCAGACCACATCAGCAGTAGGGATATGTTGCTGTTCAGACCACATCAGCAGTAGGGATATGTTGCTGTTCAGACCACATCAGCAGTAGGGATATGTTACTGTTTCCTGCATGCAACTTGCTGCGGCAGCAACACATATCTTCATATCATCGACGGCACATCAGCCTTCCTGCGCAGCATGCTTCGCGGGTCAGGACACACAGCAGCAGCTGCATGCGCCCCACATGCACAGATGCAAGAGCAGCAGCAACAACGGGACACAACAGGAGGACAAGATTGACATAACACCATTTGAAATGCCTCATTGTCATGTGATATCCTGACAGTAGTCATGTGTGCTGCCGTGTGTCCTGCAGAGGGTGATGGCACAAAGGTGTATGCCAGCTGCCTGTCATTCTATGACCCTGTGCCCCATGCACTGGCCACCAAGCATGAGGACCTACTGGGAGCAGTGGCACTCAAAGCTATCTGCCTGCTGTCACATCAGCCGTACCTGACAACAGCGGACAAGGCAGGTGGTGCAGTGCAGAACCCAGCTGGCAGCAGTTGCAGCAACAGCTGACAGCAGCAGTAGCAGCAGATTGTGCAGGGCAAGCTGCTTGCATATGCATCTCGCAGCGACGGCAGGAGCCATGGCAGCACAAAAAAATACATAAAAATTTAATAATAGAAATATAAATATTTAAAATTTTTATAAAAAGCAAAAAAGGAGGTTTATTATAACTCAAATGTAATCGCAGCTATGGCATAAGCGTCAGCTTCGTGCTTTTGCGTCTGGCGCATAATCTGCTGTTTGGCATGCCTGCAGGTACTGTGTGAGTTGTACAATGCTGCGTTCGTGTGTGGCAGCAGCGTGCCGCTTCCTGAGCTCATCAACAGCCTGCTGGCAGTGCCACAGCCATGCATCAACGGACCAAAGGTAAGCGCCACTGCTGCGACCGCATGCTATGCCAAGGCCTGTTGCATGGGGCAACAGCTAGGCGCAGCACACACCACACAAGCAGTGCAAGCATCAAACGGCAACTGTGAGGACACCTCAGGCTGGGCAGTGTGCGCAGCGCTGTGTGGTGTACAATCACATGGTCCTGGTCAGCCGTTCGCACCATCACCGGTGGGCATTTATTAAAGCATTTGTCCAAGTACAGCGTTTTGAGGCGTCGAACAAACGCTGTCCATTGCAGGTGTGCCTGCGCTTTGGCGGCAGCCAGCGCCTGCTGTGGCCCCCTGTGGCCACAGGGCCCCCTCCAGGGGAGGTGCCGCTGCAGCCGCTGCTGGAGGTGCTGAAGCCAGGCAACTTGGTGGGGCTGTTTGCTGCTGTGCTGCTGGAGCAGCGGGTGCTGTTGCGGGTGAGGCTCTGCTGTTGTGTCAGCTGGCCGGTGCTGTGAAACGACTTGCATGTGCCATGCAAAGGTGGTGCCAGTTTGATGTCTGTGGGGAAACTGCTGACGTCAACTGGCTTGCATGCGAGCTGCCGCTCGTATGGCACATGATATGACTGCATGCAGCACTGGGGCGGCGCCACGAAGGTAGATTTTACCACATGATGTTGATTGCTGCCGCTTGTTGCTACAGTCGCGGCACCACTGGCTGCTGACGGTTGCTGCTGAGGGCATGACGCGGCTGCTGCAGCCGCTGCAGTTCCACCACGTGTACATCCCAGTCATGCCCTACAGCCTCGCAGACTACCTGGAGGTGAGTGACTTGATTGTTTGCTCTTTGTTTGCTCTCGCTGCCCAATGACCCCTGTCATTGGCAACCCGAGCGGGCGAGGTTACCCATGTAACTTGACCCATGTAACGTGACTGCATGCCGATGTCTCCTGCATGCCCGTGCCGAGCGTGTATAGCCATCAAGTTGGAGCATTGGCAGACACATCCTGGAAACAGATATAACCAAACACAGCACCAGTCATGCCCTACAGCCTCGCAGACTACCTAGAGGTAAGTTATTGTATGTTGATGTTTCCTGCATGCCTGTGCCGAGCATGGCTAGCCTTGTAGTTGTGCTCTCGGCAGATGATGACGTATTGCTGACGAATTGAACTGACAGTCAGCATATAAACTACATGGAGGTGAGTGACTATATGCCATTGTTTCCTGCATGCCCGTGCCGAGCATGGCTAGCTATCAAGTTGAGATATTGGCAGACACATCCTGGGCACCAATACAAAAGAACACAGCACCAGGCGCCACTGGCAGCCTGTGCCACTGCTTGCCAGCTTAATGGCAGCAAGCTTGACAGCAGTAACCGTGCTCACTGTTCTGATCTCATAAAGCCGCAACGGCTGCAGTTGCTGCCTGCTGGTGGTGAGTCAACACAGACTGCAGTTCAGCAGCAACTGGGGTACTTAAAAGTAGCTGCACGACTGCTGACTGCATGTCTTGCCAATCGCCATACAGGCTCCCACACCTTTCCTTATGGGCCTGCACAGCGGCGAATACGTTGACCCGCACGTGCTTGACGCGCTCGTGGAAGTTGACTTGGATGCAGACAGCTTGCGGCCCAGCAGCACAGACACGCTGCTGCAGCGCTGCCTGGCACACCCCTACATGCTGCAGCTGCGCAGCAGGGTAAGGTGAGGCGCAATTGAAGCCACATGTGTACGATCAACTTGACGCTTTCTTCCCCTGCTGTATAGTGATGTTTGCTGAGCTCGACGGCCGATATTGAATGATAACTTCGCTGGAGGTGAAACCCTGTATGCTCGTCTGCTTGCAGGATGCTGATGCAGCCTTCCGTGACAGATGTCGACGCAGTAGGGCTGCACACAGACCCCTGGGTACTTGCAGCACAGCAAATGGCAGGGCAGCCTTGGGGCCCCTGCAAGCAGGCGCTGCTGCTGCGCATCTTCCTCGAGTTCTTCCGCAGCGTGCTAGACGGCTACCAAGGATTCCTAACCCCTGGCAGCAGTGACGGCAGCCGCATAGTGCCATGCAGAGCGCTGAGTGGCGTGCAGCAGGGGCTACTGCAGATGCAGAAACGGGCGTCGAGTGTGGCAGTTGGTAGTGGCGGTGGCGGTACTGCGGGGGGCTTGCCGGTGGTGCCGCCGGTGCGAAGTTCGATGCTGCTGGGGCCGCTGCAGCCGCAGTGCAGGGTGGACTTGGCAGCTATGATGGACCATCATGCTGCAATATGCGGGTAAGTCTGTTTGCCAAAACATTCAGAATGGGCCTTTCTGCTCAGCTCTGCTACAGTAGCAGTCGACTGCAGTATGCAGTCGGTCTGTAAAGTGATTTCCCCTCATGACATTGTGGTGCTCATCAACGGGTAGCGGGTCCGGCTGCTTCAATACTGCGCTTTGCAGCTGGATGGCTGTGCTTATGTCAACATGGCATGCCTGCCTGCTGCTGCTCTGCACAACCCTTGCAGGCGCTGTGATTCAGCGCTGCTGCAGCAGGTCATGCAGGGTTTGCCTTTCCTGTCATTTGTCGAGGAGGGTGGCTGCCCATACAACAGCCAGGGCTGGCTGAGCGAAGCAGAGGACAATTTGCAGCAGTGGCGGGCAGCAGAAGAGCAGCTGCAGAGAGTGTATGCAGTGCAACACACTATGATGAAGCTAGATGGAGACACAGGTGTGTATCTGCAGAGGTCCTGCACAGCGGACTAGTGGCCCGGCAACTTCATCACAGCGTCAATCGAACCTTAGGGCCGCAAATGTCATCTTGTCCGTGCGTGTGAGGTTTAAGCGCACCGTGTCCTGCAAGCGCTGCAAGATGTTCGGGTCAAGCTTGGCACACTAGCATGTGGCTGCATCATCAACTAATCCATTTAAAGCCATGCATCATGATGCTGCCACATACATGATATGAAGTCCAGCACGTGTGTGGTGTGTGTGCAGATCTCATCACAATTCCGCAGCAACCTGCCAGGCCACTCATGCCCCCAGCTGGCCTAGTGTACCGCAGCTTCCCTGCGCTAATCCTAGTGGAGCATGGCGACGGGCCCAGCTTGCGGCTGCGGCGCACTGGCAACAGCAGCAAGAAGCGGCAGACCGTGGGCAAGCGCAGAGCGATATCAGAGCTCATGGTAAGTGGACAGCATTGGGTGCACCCGGAAAGATCATCAGGCTGTCTGCAGATGTGCATTGTACTGGGTCTTGGTGGGGCTGATGACTTCCCAACATGTACAGTGTGAGCCAATCAGCAGTGGCTGTGCCAAGCGTAGTAGTGGTACTAGATAGTATCTAGGAGGTGTGCATCTACTGGTAACCTTTGCATTGCTTGCTGCTGCCTGCAGGGGTCCCAGCTTGACCTACGGCGCAGGAGCCCCTTGCCAGACCTCCTCACGACAGAAGCACTGCTGCTGCAGCAGCGGCCAGGCCTCCGTGACAGCGGCATTGAGACACTGCCGTACGCAGCAGCAGTCGCAGCAGCTGCTGCCGCAGGACCTGTGCCAGCTGGCTACACACAGGCCTGCAGCAGCAGTAGCAGCACTGGCGGCTGTGGGGGAATTGGCTTAAGCAAGAACTAGGAGAGTACACTGCAGAGGCAGACATTGTGCGCAGGCAGACTGGGCTGCTGGTGCAGCTGATGCAGCCGGTACCAGGCAATGCTGGGAGTGCAGATGCAGTGCTGGTTGGTGGGCTGCTGCAGGAGCTAGATGAGGACCTGGAAGCTGCAAGACAACTGCTCTGCTTGCAGGTGAAGCCACACACTGTTCAGTCTGTGCAAGCTGTGCTCAATGCGTATGTACATGCCTTGCAGCTGTTCCATTGCATTTGTTGGCGGTCAATATGAAATATGCCATCGGGCTTTTCCGATCATTGAAGGTGAACTGTGATATGCTCTGCTCTGCATACAGACTGGAGGCAACGGCTGGTTCCTAGTCAGTCGCCTCAAGGAGATAATCACAACAGGCGCAACAGCAGCCAGCAGCAGCAATGCAGATGCAGCCAGCAGGGGCCGCAGCAGCAGGACAGGCCATGGATCTAGCGGCTTGTCTGTTTCCTTTTCTGGTGCAACAACATCAGGAGCAGCAACAGCTGGCAAGGGCAGTCCAGGCAGCCCTAGGAGCCCACTAGCCACTGCCTCACTACCAGCAGCAGCATCAAACAGCAGCAGCAGCAGCAGGCCTAGCAGCAGGCAGAGTGGCAAGCCAGGATCTTCCAAAAGCAGCGGCAAACTGTTTGGGGTCAGCATTGGTGGCAGCAGCAGCACGCGAGCTGGCAGTCCACCAGGCATGAAGGTCAGCCAGAGCATGGAGTCATTTGCTAGCGCAGCATCAGCGGTGGCGTCCGCAATTGGTGCATCTGTGATGATTCGCTCTATGTCTGCAAAGCTAAAGGCTGGCAGCAGCAGCAGCAGGTCACATAGCCCGACAACAGATGTTAGCTGGCCTGCGGAGAGAAAAAAGGATGTTGAGGCTGTGTCGGCGCCAGCCAGCACTGCTGGTAGTACAGCAAACAGCAGCAAGCCTGCTGCCATGCGGCCCAAGGTGCCAGCAAGTGAGGCAACAGGCAAGACAGCAAGTACCAGCTGTGAAGCTGCAGCCATCTCAGGTCCCAGCAGCACTGCTCAGCTGCTTGAAGGGGTTCCAGCCAATGCTGCAAAGTCAGCAGCAGCAGCAACTGCAGCTGCTAGCACTCCTAGCAGGGTTGAGGATGCGCAAGCTGTAGTGCCAGCGTCTGGTGCAGCAACAAGTGACAGTGCTGTTACTAACAGTAGTAGCAGCAGCAGCAGACCGCTGCCAGCTGCTTTGCAAGGCTGCAGCTGGGAGCGGCGCGTGGGCCCTGCTGCGTTTGGTGTGCTGGCAGACATGCTCAACTCGATCATAGAGGTGGCAGCAGTGCAGGAGGACTGCCGCGTGGTGCTGGCTGCTCTGGAGCTGTCTTGTGTCATCAGCTGCCAACCAGGTGTGTTTGGGGGGGGATTTCAGGTGTTGTTGCTGTGTCAATTGACGAGTGTACACGAAGCCGTTGCAGCTGCCAATTTGTGCATAGCAGCTGCGAGGCAGCTGGACATGCAAGCTGTGGGGTAAGCTGGCTGAGAGCTGCTACTCTTATGTCACAGCATTGCTAGCTGCGCTGGAGCTGTCGTGTGTCATCAGCTGCCAACCAGGTGTGTGGGGGTTGTCGAGTGTCATTCGTGTCTTAACTGACATGGCTGATGCAGCTGCCAGCCGTGGGTGTGGCAGCTGTGCGGCAGCTAGACATGCACTTGAAGCTTTATGGTATGCTGGCTAAGAGCTACTCTGCCTGTATAGTGCGTTGCTGGTTGCGCTGGAGCCATTTTTTTGCCAACAGCTGCCAACTAGCTGTAGGTGGTCTGGGGTTTGCGAGAGCCACTTGCCTAGTATGGCGAGGCCAGCTGCAAGGCTATGTTCGTAAAGCAGTCTTTGCGGTTGCACTGTGCCAAGCTGGTGCACATTTGTGTGGCAAGAGCATGTGCTGCCGCAGTTATTCAACACTAACACCCTTGATGTTGCCGCAATGCGGCATGTCTGTCCCTTGCAGCATTTGGTGGTGCCAAGCGACAGCTGCTGTCAACGATGGCTGGCGATGCAGTGCTGCACACTGAGTGGTTGTGGGCTGCCGCCTGTAGCTTTGTGTATCAAGCATGTGCTGCCGCATTGATTCAACACTAACACCCTTATTGTTGCGCATATCTTGCAGCGTTTGGTGGTGCCAAGCGGCAGCTGCTGTCAGCGCTGGCTGGCAATCCATTGCTGCACACCCAGTGGCTGTGGGCCGCCACCTTCAGCTTTGCCGTCAGCAGCAGTGAATCAACACTAACATCCTTGCTGCTGCGCATGTTTGTTCCTTGCAGCGTTTGGTGGTGCCAAGCAGCAGCTGCTGTCAGAGCTGGCTGGCAATCCAGTGCTGCACACCGAGTGGCTGTGGGCCGCCACCTTCAGCTTTGCAGTCAACAGCAGTGATTCAACACTAACATCCTTGCTGCTGCGCATGTTTGTTCCTTGCAGCGTTTGGTGGTGCCAAGCGGCAGCTGCTGTCAGCGCTGGCTGGCAATCCAGTGCTGCACACCCAGTGGCTGTGGGCCGCCACCTTCAGCTTTGCCGTCAGCAGCAGTGAATCAACACTAACATCCTTGCTGCTGCGCATGTTTGTTCCTTGCAGCGTTTGGTGGTGCCAAGCAGCAGCTGCTGTCAGAGCTGGCTGGCAATCCAGTGCTGCACACCGAGTGGCTGTGGGCCGCCACCTTCAGCTTTGCAGTCAACAGCAGTGATTCAACACTAACATCCTTGCTGCTGCGCATGTTTGTTCCTTGCAGCGTTTGGTGGTGCCAAGCGGCAGCTGCTGTCAGCGCTGGCTGGCAATCCAGTGCTGCACACCCAGTGGCTGTGGGCCGCCACCTTCAGCTTTGCCGTCAGCAGCAGTGAATCAACACTAACATCCTTGCTGCTGCGCATGTTTGTTCCTTGCAGCGTTTGGTGGTGCCAAGCAGCAGCTGCTGTCAGCGCTGGCTGGCAATCCAGTGCTGCACACCCAGTGGCTGTGGGCCGCCACCTTCAGCTTTGCTGTCAGCAGCAGCTACCTGCAAGCCGAGGAGCTGGCCAGCATACGTGACGTGGTGGTCACGTGCTTGACGGAGTTTGCGCGCTACATGACTGGAGTTGGCATCTCTGGTGAGTGGCCTCTGCGCCATGATTAGTTAGTCTGGTTGGCAGCTACCAGTGCTGAAGTAACAATGCACATGAGTGATGTGCTGCATGAGTGACATGCGTGATGCATGCCAGCAACAGCAACCTGCAGGCCCTTGGCTGGTGACTGGCCAGCATACGTGACGTGGTGACCACGTGCCTGACAGAGTCGCACGTGATGTGACATGAACCGGCAGACCTGCACTTGCAGCGACAGTGAATGCAGTGCCAGCTAGCAACTCTAGTCATGAGACGCACAAACAGCCTCTGGTAACACATGTTGATTCATGCCTGTCATACCTGCTGCTGCACTGCAGGCACTGCAGCATGGATGCTGCTCATGCAGCTGTCAGCAGAGCACCTCACCCAGCAGCCAGCACTGGGCTCTGACACCCTGCTAGCGCTGAGGGCACACCTCGCACACATGAGCAGCTTAGCAAACCAAGACCTGCACGGGTCTCCACACCCCTTGCCTCCTGTAGCCAGCAGCCAGGCTGGCAGTGGCGTCAGCAGTGCAGGAGCAAGGGGTCTGCTGGTGTGCAATGCACAGCAGCAGCTGCCTGCGCATGTTGTTTTGGGACTGAAAGCGTGCGGCTTGGATGTTTTGGGCAGCAGTACTGCTGCTGCTGCTGGTGGTGCAGATGTAGCAGCATCAGGTGCAGAGCTGACAGGCGCAGCAGCAGCAGCAGCAGCTGCAGAAGGAATGCGTGCATCCTCTGGCTACCCTATCCAGCTGCAGGAGCCACCTTCATCGCAGCAGCAGCAGCAGCAAGCCCAGCACACCATAGCGCCGCAATCCAGCAGCGCTGCGGCAAGCACCTGCAGACAGGCAGGCAGTCAAAGCGCTGCAGGCCCTGCGAAGCTTGCATGCTCAATACCAGCAGCAACAGAACCAACAGCTGGCGCCAAGCAAGGCACAAGTAGCACTAGCAGTAGCAGCACACCATTCGCCAACGTTAGCAGCCCCAAGAGTCCCTGCAGTGTTGGGTTCAGCCGGCCAATGAGCCCTAGGGCATTGTCTAGATTAAGCCCCAGAGATGGGACGCAGCAGTACCAGTATAGGAGCAGTAGATGTGCATCTCGGAGCTATTCCTTGTGCAGTGCAAGCTCCAAGGCAGTAGCTGCGGCTGATGAGGAAGCAGCTGCAGCAGAGGCCGCTGCAGTGGCAGCAACCAACTCAGCTGCAGCAGCAGCAGCAGAGCCTAGTTTTGTAGTTGGCAGCAATGGCAGGGGGCTACTGCAGCCAGGAGCATTGCAGTGGGCTGCGCTGCACAGCGAAGCAGCGGTGGCAGTTGATGCCAGCAACTACACAGTAGTGTCTGTGAGCCTGGATGGAAGTCTGAAGGTGGGCTGGCTGCTGGCACGGCATGCTCAAGGGCATTTTCAACACTGTTTACTGGCTGAAACTGGTCAACACCAGAGCTAGAGCTACCCACCCACCTCATTTGCACAAGTTGCTTGCATGTCTGGATGCAGCCCCTTGCCGTGTGCCACACAATGGTTTTGCAGGTGAGATTTTGTTGACATGCCTGCTGCACCGTGCGGTATCGCGGGAAGACAAAGCTCATCGTCTGCCTCTTTGTGTTCCGTTGTCGCTGCAGGTTGTGGACACCAGCAGTGGAAGTATGCGGCTGGCAGCTACCATGAGGATACCCTCCCTGCAAAGCAGCAGCAGCAGCAGCAGCAACAGCAGCACTTCCAGCAGCAGCAGCACATGGTTGCCTGGCTATGCCGCAATGCCTATTGTCAAGCTCTGGCGGGATGGCAGCAGAGCAGCAATTGGCAATGCACGGCAGCAGGCGGTGTGGGTCGTTGACCTGCAAGGCGCAGCAGCCAGTGTTGAGCTGTCAGGTGAGCAGGCGTCCAGCTACACTGTATCTGGCAGATAGAAGGGTGCCACACGCTTAGGCCTGATGGCTTGTGGCTGTGTGGTCACCAGTCACTGGGTGAACTAAGTAGAGTAGAGGTCCATGCCCTCTCCAACTTTGTGCACCGCACAGAGTATGCTCACTTGCTGTTGCGTGACTCGACGTATATACAGCAGCAGCCAGCATTGAGCAATCTGGTAAGTGCCGCATGGCCAGACAGAAATCCAGCAAGTATCGTACTAGTAGGTACTAGTAGGCTAGTAGCCTGCCAGGCTAATTGAGTGCGCAGCCGTAAGCTACTGTGTTTTTGCGCTTACAGATGTTGTCAACATGGCCTGCCATGTATTGCTGCTCAGCCACCCCAAAGCGCGGTACCTGCCACAAGGAATCTGCAGTGCCAACTGAGACTAGCCGCAAGTTCAAGTGTCTTGCAGTGCTACAAGGCACTGTAAAGACGCAAACTATCTGTTGTGTTTTGGTGTTATGCAGGCCTAGACAGCAGCGTCTCTGCAATGCACCTGCTGCAACGCAACAAGGATGCGCTGCTCACTGGACTCAGCAGACCCAGCAGCAGCAGCAGCAGCAGCAACGCTGACTCCGCTGCAGCAGCATACCTCTGGGACCTGCGGAAACCCAAGCGATCAGCTGCAAGCTTGGACATCCCTGCTGCTGCTGCAGCATCTGATGCTGGGGCCAGCTGCGCTAGCACCAAATCTGGCGGCAGCTACAGCAGCAGATGGGGTGCTGGTGTCTGCAGTTTGAGTGTGCATGAGGACGGCGTGCTTGCGGCAGCAGGCTGCAGGGATGGCACAGTGCTGGTGTGGGACATGCGACAGGTGAGATGCAGCAGCACTGTGTATCTAACAGGTCTAGCATGTATTTGTGCAAGTGCAGGGATGCGTACACACGGGTATATACTTGCCCTGCTTGGACAGGACTCAATGGTTGGATTACGGCTTCCATGACGGCGCAGAGCTAACTCTGACTGCTAGGCTGTGCTTACAACTTGGTTTGATGTGACAGCAGGTTGCGGCATCGCCTGGTTGGGTGCTGACAATGTGCTGCTGTGTGTCGTGCTTTCGTGTGTTCGCAGCCATCAAAACCGTTAGCAACGTGCGTAGGCCACCAAGGCCCGGTCACACAAGCCAACTTCCTGCCAGCAGCAGCAGCAGCAGCAGCTTGTGACACCTCAGCTGGCCCCAGCACTGACAGCAACCCAGCAACACAGCAGCAGCACAGTAAAGCACCGCCGCTGCTGCTCACTGGCAGTGATGATTGGACAGCTCGCGTGTGGGATGCTACAACAGGCAGCTGCTGGGCTGTATGTGTGGGGCATGGGGGAGCCGTAACAGCAGCAGCAGCAGCAGCAGCAGCAGCGGCTAACTCCAGCAGCAGCAGTGCGGCTGGTATGCGAGTGATGACGGGTGCAGCTGATGGCACCGTGGCTGTGTGGGGCCTGTGGGGCGAGCTGCATGGCATGATGCAGCAGCACACTGCGCCAGTGCGGCTGCTGGCACAGGGAGATGACGCACTCGTATCAGGTGAGCTTGTTGAATACTACTAAGGCTGGGCCTCCACATGGGATGTGGCTGGCATAGCGTAGCATGCTGACTGTGTGCAGTACCAGGGTCAAAACGTGCTTGACGGCCGCATTATGTTGCTGGAATGAAAACCTTTGTGGGCTAATGTAGCTTGTTTGAGTGATCTCATGTAGCCTAGAGTACATATGTGGAACAGCACCAACTCCTAAAGCCTGTGCAGTGCCGCTGCCGGCAGTCGTTGCCAGCACTCATTGCTCTGCTGCGTGTGTCCCGAACATGTAAGTCATGCCATGCAGTGCATGCGACGCCGCATCTGATTCCTGCCCACTGCTTGCCATGGCACCTGCAGGAGCTGCTGACGGCACATCCGCTGTGTGGAGCCTACCAAGCGTGCTGTCCTGCAGCCCAGTGCGCATGCCACAATCACTCAGCACCCAGCAGGCAGGGCCAGCTGTGCAGCAAATGCATGCTGTGTCAGCGATGGTGATGGATCCAGTGGGTGAACTGCTGGCAGCAGCGCACTGCGATGGGACGGTGTCGGTTTGGAACTGCAGCAAGCATGGTACTGCAGAAACTGGATTATAGCGTGCCTCTTTTGGCAGCCTGATCTTGACCGTCACAGGCCCGTTGACGCTGTGATATTGGTGATATGTAACCCTGTGATTCCTGTGGTAAAGACCAGGAAAGGTTCGGGACTTGCGCTAAGTATGGAACGTACTTTTACCCCGCTGACAGGAAACCTTGTTCTCAGAGCACGGTGCATGCAGCACTGCAAGTCCTTGCGCGACTGCAGATGTTGCAGTAAACTAATGTACAGATCCATGCAACGAAACGCATCGGTCGCCTGACAAACTCATATTCTGTTGACAGATAGACATGCATATGCCAGGCCAGTGGCAATCACTGCAGCAATTGCAACTTGCAGCACTGATCCACAGCGACCAGTATCATGCATAAGAATCAATGCCCTGCGTACGCAGGGTCCCAGCACAACTAGAACAGCTGTGCCACAAGAAGCTGGAAACCAACAAATCACTGACACACCTCAATGTCAGTGCAGCCTACTGCCTATGTCAAAACATCTGCCAGTGTAAGATTGCCAATACTTTGAACATTCGGGTAGTACCGCCTACTGCAGTACACCATGAACTGCTGATGCATTTCGACACACAACCAGTGCTGTGTCCAATCAATAAGCACTGTGTGAAGCGATCACTGATCCTACGAGCACCATCAATTAATACCTGCAGAAGCTACGTGATGCACCAGATGATGTGCAGTACACCCCCATTCAGACAGCCCTGCCAGCATCACAATGCTTGTCGTGTGGCTCATGCTCCTACTCTACTCTCGCCCGAGTGCTGCTCTGCACTACACAATCACTCTGCTGCACATGTGTATGCTGCCCGTACACGGCATCCCCAGCTCCTGCCTAGAACCTGCTCCTGTCTAACACCTCTCCTAACAAACCTGCCTCAACCACCCAGCAGGGTCCCTTTGCAAGGTGAACCGGCCTTGGATACATACTAAACCAATTGACACTTTAGCGGCCCTGCAGGGTAGCAGCGCTAGGACGGCACTGGTGGAACATATCGTACTTGGTCCTTGGGCCCACGTGGGTCAGGCAACGAGTGTCGCCGTTTGCCATCCAACTCGTGACGTAGTTGGCGACCTTTGTGGTTGAGATGTTGGAACGGCAGATGCAGCCAGAGGAGCAGGCACACTTGGGGCTTGTGACCAGGTGCCCTGAGGGGAGCTCCAGAAGGTCTTCCTGCACTTGGAGGATTCGTAGTCAGCGTTGTTGTTGCCGGGCTTGGGCTTGCCGCTAGGGGTGCCGTTGTTGTCGTAGTTCTGCGCGCAAGAATAGAAGGCAGGAGCATGCGTGAGGTCAGTGTGCAATGGCAAGTGTGTTATTCAAACAGCTATGATAGCGAGCAATTGGCAATGGCAGCAGACAACTGGTGCAAGGTGTCAGCTGAACTGTCCAAAGGTTGCCTGCAACTGGCCGGGGGCCTGGTGCCAAGTGTGCTGGGCAAGATGCATGCTGCGCGGTTGGTGCACTGACATCCACCAAGTTGCTGGACGTCTGAGACGTACGCCAGGCCACTCCTCTGCCAGTTGCATGCTCAAATAGGCAGGGTCTAGTGATCATGCGGCATCCTTCCAAGGCTGTCGCTGACATCATGCGGCATCGTGGGCCCGAAACACGAATTGGTGTTCTTGGTGTGTTGTGCTCAGTACTACTAGTAGCATCAACATGTGCTTACCCAGTCATAGTCGTAGTCAGCACCCTGCACCCACCAGCAGAAGCAGCAGTAGCAGCAGCAGCAGAAACGGAACATCAGAACCGCATTCACGTAAGCACAACTACACAAGGTGAGCAGAGTGCCTGTCCTGTCCTCTGTCGTTGAACGAGAGCTGCTGTCAAAACGCTCTCTCCAGATGCACACGACAGATGTTGGCCTGTCACAGGCAGAGTCACTCTGAGAGCACTCCATCAAATTGTGTGCGTAACCATTACGCTTCGGTTGAACCAACACGATGATCTGTCAGTTCCACCAGATGCACTCACCGCGCAGGCGTATGCGCAGCCGCAACTGAAGCCACGGCGACCGCTGACGCTGGTAGGAACCCTGGCAGTGGTTGAGGGCTGTTACACGAGCGTAAAGATGCAGGGTGTGCATCAGCAGGTCAGTTTGATGTTGAAGTAGCACTGCCGGCAGCACACCAGCTGCAACCCACAGGGTTTTGGGTACGCAATCATGAAACCCTCATACGTGCATAAGCACCTGCTCCCTGACCAGGCACATGTTGAAGCATTGTGTGGTGTGTCAGGATTCATGTATTACACAAGGTGCAGCTGTCGCCGCTGCCTGGGTGCGTTGGGCTGCCGGCAAGTAACATCAACCTGACAGCAACTTCAATGCTTGCTGACAGCTGTTAATAGGTTCCAGGGATAACACTTTTGCGCATTGACTGCGCTCGAGTCGGCAAGACACCCGCTAGAAACCCTGCACAGTGAACGCCAAGGCTGCAAGTTCTGCTCCTGGGATTTGTCGGCTGTACATTACTGCTATACTCAAAGCCTGTGGCAGTCAATGCAACTTACCCTGTACTGGCACACATAGCTGTTGCCCACACGGATTGCAGATCCTGCAACGCAGCAGAAATGGCATCGCCATCATGTGGCATGTTACTGATTCATGGTGGCCATACATGCAACGATGCTATGGCAATCAACAAAATTGGTGCGCCTCTGCAACCTAGCACACTCACTACGTAGTGTATACTACGTTGCCTCTTCTAAGTCTGCCTACACAAAGTATACTACGCTCCCTCTTCTAAGTCTGCCTACATAAAAGTATACTACCATTTTATGATGAAGTTGCTGGACTGGTGGACAGTCTACCTGGTGCACCGGGTGCAACTGCTTGTTTGTGTGAACATCTGCTGCAGGTGCGGGCTGCCCCTCCCTACCATACAACCAAGATCAACCGCCAGCCTTGTCAAGATAGGGATCATTGACTAGTGCAGCGTTAGTGTCTTGCGCTATATCTAATATCTCACAAATGAAGACAGCACTTCCACTGCCCCGTTCTGTTCAGGTAAAGATGTGTGGTCAAACTGCCATCCTTGATTCTGCAGTAATGGCACTCCATTGCGCTGTACAGCATGAAGTCACTCACCAACAAAGACGGAGCTTCCAGCCCTCACGCTGCAGGCAGGGCTGCCAGCAGCAGCACTGCTGCAAGGAAACGAGCCATGATGATGCCTGCAGTTGTGGATGTACAGAGCAGATGGTCAAAGCAGCAGTAGCAGCAGCAGCAGGCCAATAAGATCTAAGATCTGCAACTTTGGCGGGAAATGCATTTGCAGGCATAGCATGGTGTGCTGTGGATCTCACAAGCTGCAGTAAACAACACTGGTGAGGTCGCAGCACAGCTGCCGCAATGCATGCATCTTCCGCTGCTGCTTTGTTGCTGCTGGTGACAGCTGCTGTGCGGCGTCAGCTGAGCACTGTGTGTCCAGTTGTGGGTTGCTGCAGAAACTGCACAGCATCTCATGTGTTGAGCAGAGACAGACCTGCAGCTCTGCAGATTACTGCAGGCAGTAGATTGCACTGCTGCAAGTCTGTCTCTGCCAGCTACATGATCTGCGGCTGCTTCCTAGTGGCCCCTGCAACCAGGTGTCTGAAGCTTGTACTTGGCAGCTGCTGCTGTGATCTCAAAGCATGTACACCCACCGGTTGATCACACTGCTGCAATCTGTACTGTCACAGGATGTGACCACCAGTGTGAAGCTGCAAGTGGCAGGCTCTTAGATCGCTGCTGCCTGCAGTACAGGTGACACACGGGCAAAACCGGCAAGGATTGAGTACGTGAATGAGTTGCTTTGGATCGCCTGTCGAATGCTGGGTGCGTGGCTGCCGGTTTCAACCCACTTATTCTCAACCACGGCCCGTCGTGGACATGTCACAACTGGCCACACCAGCAGCGTCATTTAACGGTTAGTTCATAAGGAAATCCATTTTCAGGTGCTTGGGCAGCGCGAGCGGGCCACAGCAACATGTTGCACGGACAAGCCGCAGAATGCTGCCCTCTTATCATGAATCACATTATGCTGTCTATCCTCTCAAAGATTATTTTATCGCTGAATGATTGAGCTGAGCGGTGTGCGTGCCTTTGCTGGCGTTTACTAAGGTACAAGCCTCACCTGCACAGATAAAGGTGGCTGATGCGCTGGATTTGGATTCTGGGGACACACAGTTCGTCAGACGCACAGTGACAACAGTGAAGGCGCCGGCGCTGCAGGCCTAATGTACTGCGGGGGGTTGCGGCCCAACCGAACCCGAGTGACAAAGGTTCTCTGGTAAATCTGCCGTCTGCACCTGCAACGTACACTGCAACCCAGCTGAATATTTTGCTTGATTTAGCTTTGTGCAACAGATCACGGGGTTAGGTATGCAATCAATACATTGGGCGCGTTGGTCACACGGCGTCACACATAAGTAGTATGTGCTATGGCGAGTCAAATAACCAGAAGTTTATGCTTTTATGGCTTCTGTATGATCCATAAGGTTCACCGCCAGGCGGAGGTCACTCACTCTAGAGTGCCAGAATTGCCAGAAAAGCAGGTGCAGGAAGGTGCTGCCAGTCCGGGACGGGTGACACGCTCGCTGTTGCGAACATGCCGACGTACTGACCTCGAATGTTGAGCTGTAATGTTTGCAGATGCTGCACTCGAATATTGTGGCGCTTCTGCAGCCCTGCGTTTGCACAAAGCATTGAGTGCTGTGAAGAACTGTCATCAAGTTCTTCCACAAGTATGGCATGAGAGGCCCACACACATAAGTAAACAAGACCCGTAAAGGTTAGTGAGCGCACGATCGGGGTCTGCACCACGGGAAGTTTCTGCCTAAAGTGCTGCCGCTGCTGCTGCCGCTCAGTTATCACAAGCCTTGTGCTTGAAGGACATCACTTTACATGGGTTCCGTCTAAATCCGCTCTTTGACATCATGAGGACGTGTCCTGTGATTCACACCCTGGGTGGAAGGCATGCCACGAAAACCACCATGCCAGGAATGAGCCACCTGACTTGGCTCATCATCATCATCAAATTACCAGATCAAGCCATAGCATCAACGCCATCGGCCCCCCGGACTTGGCTGTGCAACATGTGTGTCGGTGCAACCCTCTTCAAACGCCTCCAACACCGCTGGCCGGTCATGATAAGCTGGCATGCATTGCAATGTCATATCATATGAAATCACATGTGCAACACATGGCTTTATTATAATAATTATAATAATAATAATACATATTATTATTATTATTATTATTATTATTTATCATATGAAATCACATGTGCACCACGTGGCTTAATGGGTAACATGATGATGATGATGTGCAACGCATGGCTTAATGGGTAACATGATGATGATGATGTGCAACACGTGGCTCAATGGGTAACATGATGATGATGATGTGCAACACTTGGCTTAATGTGTAACATGATGATGATGATGTGCAACACTTGGCTTAATGGGTAACATGATGATGATGATGTGCAACACATGGCTTAATGGGTAACATGATGATGATGATGTGCAACACATGGCTTAATGGGTAACATGATGATGATGATGTGCAACACGTGGCTTAATGGGTAACATGATGATGATGATGTGCAACACGTGGCTTAATGGGTAACATGATGATGATGATGTGCAACACATGGCTTAATGGGTAACATGATGATGATGATGTGCAACACATGGCTTAATGGGTAACGTGATGATGATGATGTGCAACATAATAATGGGTAACTTATGATGATGATGATATGCAACACATGGCTTAATAGATAACGTGATGATGATGATGCAACACATGGCTTAATGGGTAACATGATGATGATGATGGTACGCTTACATTGGCTTAATGGGTAACATGATGATGATGATGTGCAACACGTGGCTTAATGGGTAACATGATGATGATGATGTGCAACACATTATTAATGGTATATATTGATGATGGTACGGCAGCAATTGTGGGTAACATGGTATTGATATTGCAACGCATGGCTTAATAGGTAACATGATGATGATGTGCAACACGTGGCTTAATGGGTAACATGATGATGATGATGTGCAACACTTGGCTTAATGTGTAACATGATGATGATGATGTGCAACACTTGGCTTAATGGGTAACATGATGATGATGATGTGCAACACATGGCTTAATGGGTAACATGATGATGATGATGTGCAACACATGGCTTAATGGGTAACATGATGATGATGATGTGCAACACGTGGCTTAATGGGTAACATGATGATGATGATGTGCAACACGTGGCTTAATGGGTAACGTGATGATGATGATGTGCAACACGTAACTTGTTCTTGCGTTGCCAAGGGAGCCGGATCCCAGTGGCTGACCACACAGGATGCAGTCAGGCCAAACCAAGTTGGTTTTGGTGTTGAACACGTAAGTGCTGTAGCATCACGTGCTGTGTCAGCACAGCTGCACCTTCAGCAAGTCTGCTGACCAGAGCAGCAACACTTCAGCAGTAAAACATGCAGAGATACCCTTACCCTGCATGCAATGCTGCGCTCGCATGCAAGGCTGCGCATGCAGGCAAGGCCGACCCACTGTAATGCGCCACTGATGGTCAATTTTGAACAAGTAGATTATAGCTGTCCAGATCCAGGCTGCTGGTGTTGGTGCAATAACACCAGTGCACCACACCCATTGCTGCATTACTGCTTCTCATACTGACAGTTGCTCACCAGTGGCCTGTTGCCAGTTTTTGATTGATGCAACTGGATGAGAAGGTACCACCCTGGATGGCCAGGTGCAGTCCACTTCACGGTCCGTCGCTGCCTGTCAATGCTGCAGTTGATGGCTGCTCGGCGTTTTCACCGCAGCAGGCAGCTGTGCAGGTTTGTCGCACATAGGCGTGCAAGCAGCTGCAACTAGCGATGGTGTGAGAATGCAGCAGCACTCTAGCAGAAAAACATGCAGAGACACCCTATCCCTGCATGCAAGGCTGTGCACGCATGCAAGCAAGGCTGGCCTGACCCACTGTAGTGCTGTGTCTTGAGTGGTGCTGGTGCACAGCTGTGGCTGCAGCTGCCTTGTTAGGCTGTGCGGGCCAGGCATGCTGACACTAGCTGATTCAGCAACCCATGCTGGCAGCATGATGCTGCTGCTACTGGAAGGTACATCGTCCCAGGTCCAGAGTGTGTCATTGGCATGTCGTGTAGTATGCAGAGTGTTGCAGCCACCTGGCAAGCTTAGTTCTGAAGGCTGGAACTGTCACGTCACGTGGCACGTTGTGCACGCCAGGCTGGGTTGCAGAAAGAGGTTGCACATGTTTACTGCGACGTCCCAGTGCTGAGCTGCAGCTTGATGATGCAGTGACGTCTTAGTGGCTGGTGATGGGCGGCTGCCCAAGTTACTGCTACTGCTGCTGCTGTTGCCAACACAGGCTGTTGGAGTGCTGCTCTACATACTTTGAACACATGCAGCTCACAAAGCAGCAGCATAAGAGCTGTAAATACGATTGCAAGCATGCTGGCTGCGAGCTGGTGGTCTGGTTGCTGCTGCGTGAGCTATACAGCCTGCACTGCAGTGCAGAAGTTCAGCGGGTTCGGGTACAGGTGCAATGACAAGCGGACGATCGATGACATGCTGGCTGAGCCACCACATGAAGACTATAGTCAACTATATTTGAGCAAACGTCCGGCCTTGGCTGCTCACGGACTCACTTACTCGCACCCGTCATCCTGTTGCTTACTTGCAAGGTTGCTCAGTGTAGACCAATCCGTGACGTTTGATAATCCATTAGTTGCGCTACGTACTCAAGGGTCGCTATCAAGGCCTGCATGGCCGCATCAGCGGCGATACGGCCCTGAGAGCAGCAGCACAGCAGTAGGAGGCATAGCAACAACAGTAGGCCTGTTGCCGGGCGCCTGACCACGTAGCAGCTCCGTAGCATCCGCGCAGAATGGATCCTCTTGCTATTTTAAAGGAGTTCTGCGTGGGCGGGCAGTTGGACCAGGTGGAGATAGAAGAGGACCGCATCAAGTTTGGAGACAAGTACAGCTTCCCCAAGCAGAGCCCTACTGCTTTCAGAGCGAAGGTGCGATGCAGAAACGTCTGTAATCTGTTGCTGGGCTTGAATGCACCGAGATGAAGCTGCTTATGCTGTTGATCTGATGTGGTGCGGGAGCAGCACTTGGACCACCCTGCAAACAACGCTGACTAGCACCTGCCTGTAACATGTGTGTTCCCCAATTTCACTCTGCATGCAAGCGCAAGGTTGATGGCACAGCCAAAGGCGTCAAAGGCGTCAGCGTGCATATGATCGGCCAATTGTCAGCTTGCGGGCACTCATATCACAATCATATCATGTCACCCATTGCTCCCTTACCCGCTCAATGTTCCTCTCTTTCCCTGTTTTGGGCAACACATGTGCAACATGTCTGCAACACCTTTGCAGGATGGCACGGGTGACTTCTACAGCCTGGAGTCTGTCACCTTCTTCATCAAGAACATCATGGCAGGAGGTGCAGCCATGGGCCAGAACATGGGAGCCTACGTGGCAGCAGCAGTGCGGTCGCGCGCACAGCAGATCATCTTGCAGGACAGACAGGTGGGGCCCGTGAAACATGCAGGGGCAGGTTGAACAGTTGTAGTTTGTTGTTGATGCGGGTGGGGGAGGCCGGATGGGAGGGCCGCAGCAGCGTGCAGATGCATGGTATGGATACAGCCTCATGCCATGTGCTATGCGTGGGAGCAATAGCGGCAGCAGCTTTAGCAGCTCATTTTGCAGGACAGACAGGTGGGGCCTGTGGGATATCACGGGCAGCTTGAGTTTGAGTGTTGATGGGGGCGAGGACTGTGTGGAGGCGGCAGGGGGTGGGGGGTCGGGGCAGCAGCCTGCAGACGCGTATGGTATGGGTAAAGCGCCAGGTCATGTTGGTACGCGCGGGAGCAACAGCAGCTGCAGCATCTTCATCACCTTCAGCAGCAGCAGCAGAGCGCCTTCCCGCTGTGCTCCAACCTTGGTAAATGCATCAACTGTTGCTGCTCCTATCTTGTTCTGTTTCCTGGCTTCTGCTGCTGTGCTACCGCGCAATCGCAGCCGCTACGTGACTACCTGACGGGCAAGGTTGCGCACACGGTGCACATTGCTGATGTGGTGCTCTTACATGGGTCTGTCCGTTGCTGCTGCTGCTGCTGCTGCTGCTGCTTCCGTTGGATGTTTGCAGCCGCTGCGCGATTACCTGACCGGCAAGGTTGCGCACACGGTGCACATTGCCGATGTGGTGCCCACAGTCACCTTCTCAGCGCTGGAGCCAGCAGCAAAGAAGCAGAAGCTGGATGGTGAGGCACGCCACTGTTTTTTGTACCTACTCGGGTGTTATGTGTGTTAGCTAGAGCCATCAGCGGCAGTAGCAGCGGCTGGTATCATATCAATATCAGCAGGTGACGCTCGCAGCATCTCCTTGTGCATACCTAATCACTGCGGCAATTGTCATGATTGCAGCAGCTGCGGACGGCGCTGACACCACGCAGCAGCAGCAGCAGCAGCTGCTAGGGTCGGCAGGCGACAATGGCAGCACACTCCTTGTGCATACGTACTTACGGTAGCGAGTGTCATGTTTGCAGCAGTTTAGAAGGGCTGCTGACACCAGCCAGCAGCAGCAGGGCTGGTCCTGCTGTCTGGCGCATCTCACCATCACTGCTGATGATGATGACAGCGCTATGCATGCAGTGTACTCAGCAAGATTTGCCTGCTTGTGTCGGCTGCAATTGTAACAGTGTTACCATTAGTACTTGACACCATACACGTAACATCGGTTCGGGCTTGACCTAGCACTGTCACTGCTGCTGCTGCTGCTGCTGCTGCCCCGCAGATTCTGCTCAGGGCGAGGCTGCAGCGCTGCGTCAGCTGCTGGAGCAGGAGAAGCAGCTGCGCGACAGGAACTCACTGCTGGTGAGAGACGCGGCAGCAGCAGCAGCAGTGCGATTGCTTTGGCAGCTGCAGACATCATATGATACTTATTAGCAGGAGTTGTGGCTGTGCTGCTAAGTCATACCACATAACACCAGCAGCAGTAGCAGCAGCATACGCCGGGATTCGTTGCTGCTCAACGGCAGGAGGGCAGCAGTAGCAAGGTGGTACTGCCGGTGGCAGCAGCCCATGCACCAAGTCCCTCCCTGAGTTTTGGAAGCAGTCTTCTCATGCAGCTGCTGTATCTACGTACTGTTGTGCTGTGCTGTATCTGGCCCCTGCTTGTCAGCCTTCCGGCCGGCTGGTTTGATACCCACCACTGGTGGTTTGAGAGTGAAACCCCTCTATGGTAGCCCCCTCTTGCTATGTACACGTGATTGAGTGATTGACTGTGCTGTGCAGTGTGCCCCTGGGGCCAATTTCAAGCCAGTGCTCGACATGATCGACAAGGTGCTGACTCACCGCAAGGCAGCAGAGGTGGCAGCAGCAGCAGCAGCAAACGCCAAGGCGTCAGCAGGCAAGCAGCAGCAGCAGCGGCCAGTGCCCGGGCAGCAACGGCCGGCTCAGCAGCCTCAGCAGCCCAAGGTAAGATGCTGAAAAGTGGCTGTTCATGTATGTGTATGTATGTACCCATGGTTGCCGTGCTGTAAGCAGCAGACCCGTGTTGAGCGCTTTGGCGTTGGCAACAAGGACACAGCAGCCTCCACACTACGGCGTCAACCATGGAGCGTTTGTTCCGAACCTGCCGCCCATGAATCTGTCTCTGACCGTCTGCTGACCGCACTTATGCGGTGCACTGCTGCTGTTTCCTGCGCTTTGGGTTTGATCTGATGAATTGATCAGTCTGAGCCTGCATGCATGAAGCCGTCGGACTGTATGGAGCGTCAAAGCTTCTGCTGGCCGCACTAACCCGTGCACCCCTGCTGTTGTCTGCGCCTTGCTTTGATCTGAACAGTCTGGGCCTGCGTTTATGAAGCCGTCGGGCCGTATGGAGCGTTGAAGCTTCTGCTGATCTCACTAACCTGTGCACTGCTGCTGTTTTCTGCGCTTTCCTGTTGATCTGAACAGTCTGGGCCTGTGTTCATGAAGCCGTCGGGCCGTATGGAGCGTAACGATGTGGTGGGCCAAATGAAGGCGATGGGAGGTGACGCCAGCTTGGCGGCAGCAGTCGGCTACGGTTACGGTATCCAGATCAACGACGCAGCAGCAGCAGCAGGCAAGGTTGCAGCTGGTAACGGCGCTGCTGCTGCTGCCGCTGCTGCTGCTGCTGCTGCTGCTGCTGCTGGGAAGAATAGCAGCAGGGGCAGCAGCGGCAGCAAAGATGCGCGAGCGGCAGCAGCAGCTGGAGGATCAAGCCGCAGCAGTCACAGTCAGCAGCAGCATAAGGCTGGCAGCGGTGCCGCAGGTGCTGTCAGAGGCAGCAGCAGGGCTGGCAGGGATCCTCCGATCATTTTGGTGCCGTCTGGAGTGACTGCGATGATCAACATCTTCAACGCGAAGCAGTTCTTGGAGGAGGGCAAGTTTGTGCCAAGGTGGGCTGCAGCACCGGCCGTGTACCTTTGTAACGCGTGTCATGCTACAGTAACAACGCAACACAGGGTAGATTGTGGCCAGGCGCAGTTGTCTCAGGCTCTTGCAGTTGTGCGCAGGGTGTGTGCTGGCATATGCTGGCACACGTGCGTCAGCTCACCTCCGAGCAATGTCTGCTGAGAGCACAGTAGACAACAAACCACACAGTTTTCAGACAGCAGAGGGGTGCGTTCCACATCCAAGCGCTTCAGCGTTCACGCGGTGTGCCTTGCACCCTGTCTTGTGTTGCAGTGCTGAGGCTGCTGCTGCCATGAACAACGTGAAGCCACCCAAGGGCCTGGACTTCACGCGCTCAGCACTGCGCCAGCTCACATCTGAGAATATATCTGCTGACAGCACACTAGACACAATCAATGCAGGATTTTTGTATGCAGGCAAAACCCCAGAGGGGCGTGCTCCGCATCCAAGCGGTTTGGCATTTACACGGTGTGCCTTGCGCCCTTGTCTTGTGTTGCCCTGCAGTGCTGAGGCTGCTGCTGCCATGAGCAATGTGAAGCCCCCCAAGGGCCTCGACTTCGCGCGCACAGCACTGCGCAGCGGGCCACGCATGCCCAGGTGAGCACCATAAGCAATGCTGCAGTCATGGGGGTGTGGCAGCCTACATCAGTTCTCGCATGAATGAAGTGCAATGTGTGCTGGTGCAGCATTGGCAGTGCTGTGTTTGTGCAGCTCTGGTGTCATATCTGTGCCAGGTGTACATTTGCTGCACAGCACTTTGCAGCGGGCCACGCATGCCTAGGTGAGCAGCAAATGCGATGCTGCAGTAGTTCAGGCGTGGTAGCCCACATCTGCGAGCTGTACGGTGTGGCAGGTCCCTGTGCGAGTCAGCTCTGGTGCAAATGAAGTGCGGTGTGTGCTGATTCAGCTGCTGCATTGGCAGTGCTGTTTTGGTGCAGCTCTGGTGTCACAACTGTGCCAGGTGTACAGCTGCGACATGTCACTGCATGAGTCACGGCAGGCCCCAGCATGCGTTGCAGTGTGCATTTATGCCGTCACCCTTGCTGATGCGGGGTGCACATGCAGTACACGACTTGTGCAGCTGAAGGACTTTAATGTGCACGTGCGTGCGTTCAGGCACGCCCTATTGTTTATGAAGCTACGCTCTTCCCTGCAAGTCATCACTGCCGCTGCTGCTGCTGGGTCTGGCTGCAGGTACCATGTGACGGACAAGGTGCCGCGGCCTGGCCACCCAGACTGGAAGCGCGTGGTGGCCGTCATCGTGCAGGTGGGGCTTTGAGGGGCAGGCTGGATTGTGTGTGCATGTGGCTTGTGTTTGGATGAGTGCACATTTGTAGAAGGTCTGACGCCTGTTGTAGCATGTGGTAGCCTGTAGCACACAGACTGGAAGCACGTGGTGGCCGGGCGGGGGAGGGGGGGCTGGAGTGTGTGCATGGCTAGAGCTGGAGCATGTGGCTGGTGCTTGAATCATGTGTTCATGTGTAAGCTGATCCGAGCTCAGCATGTCACGGGCCCATCATCGTGCAGGTAAGATTTTTTTTTTTGGGGGGGGGGGCGGCTGAAGTGTGTGCGTGTGGCTGGTGCTTGGTTGGATGCACCTTTGTAAAAGGCCTGTTGTAGCATGTTGCGGTGCCGTCATCGTGCAGGGGGGGGGGCGCAGGCTGGAGTGTGCATGGCTAGAGCGTGGTTACGGGGATGTGATTTGTGCAGGTGGGGGCGTCCAAAGGTTTGTGTGTGCGCTGCGTGTGTGACAGGGCTATCAGCATACATGCGTTCACGCGCAGAGTATACCAAGTTGATCTGGCAGGGCAAGGCCTGACCGTGTGCAGGATTTGAACAGCGCTCGACTTGCCACACTTGTCTTCTGTCTGCACCAACTTGATCATTATCCAGTTTGGCTTCTGCTGTGTTTGTCTGCGCACGCACTTATCTGCACCAACTTATTGAACCTGAAGTTGCTTGTTTGTCCGTCTGCGCGCAGGGAAAGGCGTGGCAGTTCAAGGAGTTTCCCTTCAAGGGCGCAGACAAGGGTGACGTGAGGGAGACCTTCAGCCAGCTTTTTGGCGCATACTTCTACTACAGCGACGAGAAGGTGAGGCGCATGGGTGGTTGGCTGATCGGTTGGCTGATCCGTTGGATGTATGTTTGATTCGGCGCGTACTTCTACTACAGCGATGAAAAGGTGAAGCGGCTGATGGGTTGGCTGTTTGGTTGTCTGCTTGCCTGGCTGTTTGGCTGACTGTCTGCTTGACTGTTTGCCTGATTGTTTGATGGACTGTTCGTGGGGCCAGGGTGCTGCTGGGTCAAGTTGAGTATGGGCTGCTCCTTTCCTGCGGCCTGTTCACATCCTATATGTGCATCTGCTGCAACCTCGTCGCCGCAGGTGCCAGAGACAGTTGATGGCTGGAAGGTGCTGAAGCTGCCTGTGCTGCCGCTGCTGCTCATTCCATGCTGCCTGTTCATATCCTGTGAGAGCCTATGCTACAACCTGTCATGGCTGTGCTACAACCTGTTGTGCTTCTGCCACAACATCGTCGCCGCAGGTGCCAGAGACAGTTGATGGCTGGAAGGTGCTGAAGCTGCCGCCACTGCCGCTGCTGCTCATTCCACGCTGCCTGTTCGCATCCTGTGCGCGCCTGTGCTACTGCCTGTCATGGCTGTGCCACAACATCGTCGCCGCAGGTGCCAGAGACGGTTGATGGCTGGAAGGTGCTGAAGCTGCCGCCGCCGCTGCCGCTGCTGCCCATTCCACGCTGCCTGCTCACATCCTGCGCATGTGTGCCTGTGATACCTCCTGTTGTGCAGGTGCCAGAGACAGTTAACGCCTGGACGGTGCTGAAGCCGCTGCGCCAACCACGCAGCACCCTAACATCAGCATAGAGAGCGTTACGTTGCTGCCTGTTCATCAGATGCTTGGTGGCTGCGGCCATGCGCACGTGTTATAGCATATGTGGGTTACTTCTGCTCAGTAGCCACCTGTCGCGGATGTGCTCACTGTTGTTCTTCACCCACTCTTGCTGCTGCTGCTGCTGCCGGTGATATATCAGGTGCCGGAGACGGTTGACGGCTGGAAGGTGCTGAAGCTGCCGCTGCGCCGCCACGGCCGCCACCTGGACCACACAGTGATGCTGGACTTCTACACCAAGCTGGACGCGTTCCTGCAGGGCAGGCGCTGCGAGCTGGACTACTGAGGCCTTGTAGTATGATGGCAGTTATATTTCATTTCGGCCTTGCTGCAGAGAAGGTGCGCTTGAAAGGAGGGCACTCAGTGGGTGGCCATATGGAAGCAAGGCGCTGCGAGCTGGACTGCTCAGGCAGATGCGTCATTATATCGGCAATTGAGCTGAGCTTGGAGTCAGTAGTGTTCATGCACGGTAGGCGCTGTGAGCTGGACTGTTGAGGCTTGAAGTTCTGCTGCTGTTCTCACTCGACAAAGGGACCACAGATGCAGCCGACTCAGTGTCTGGAGGAAGAGGTTCCGCCTGGCAGCGGGGTGCTGTAGCAGCCTGCTTGAAAGACAGGGTTTCAACCCCTGCGAAGTTGTAGCAGGCAGGCTTTTAGGTTGCAGGCAGTGGCCTTCGCAGAGATGCAGGCACTTTAGCAGGCCTGATGGTGTGCCGCTGCCAGGTGCAGCGCAGGACCAGCGGTGGTGAGGACAGGCAGCAGCAGCTGCTGCTGTGGCTCATATGGCTGCCAATATTGGCATTGATGCTGCTATTGCTCTGCTGGAGCCGAACAGACGGTTTGTTTTGATGTGCGGGCCCTTAGTTTGCATGTGTGACATGTAAAGTTCAAAACTGCGAAACACGTGTGCATTTCATTTTCAAACAGGTTGAGCGCAGCCTGAGGCACTGAGTTGCACCCAGATGTGCGCGCACGTGACTGCATGTAGTCCATGCTGGCTGCAGGATTGCCTGGAACAATGGACTGTCGGGCGTGCTTGTGCATTATATGGCCAAGTCTAGCAGCACACTGTACTGGACATGTCCTGCTTGACAGCGAGCAAGATGGTCCAGAGTTGAGCAGGCACGGCCAGCTAACCAGCACGGGGCCGTGTAGGATCGGGAGTGACGAATTGAGCCACTCTGAGCCTTGTTATGCATTCATTAGACCCTTTCTCGTGCTGCTGTGGCAGCTTCCGTCTAGGATGGCACAGTGTTCACATTGCGTCAAACGGACGCAAGCACAAAGAACACTGCCCTGGGGCCCGTACACACATACTAGCAATCAAATAAGTGCTTGATGTACATGTCACATTCATTGTTGAAGCCGTTTACCTGTGTACACCAGCACCTCTCCGAATTGAATTAGGTCGCCATCTCGCCTGCATACGACAACCTACTAGTGGCTGCAGCCAAGGATAATCACGATGGTCGACGTATCATTTGATCTGTTAGTAGTGCTGTGCGTTAGCTGTTCTGGCTTGCCACTTCTGGAGGCCAGGGCCCTGCATGGCTCTGGCCCAACCAACAAGGCACAGATTGAGCGCATTGAAGAGCAGTTAAAGGCTGGTGTTGTGCCTGACTGAAAGCAGGCTGCCCAGGCTGGCAGGAGGTTGCAGGCAATTGGCCGCCGCTCTTGGCCTCGGATGTTCTACTGGTTCCATGATCAGCAGCCAGTGAACAAGGCACAGATTGAGCGCATTGATGCAACCCGCAAGGTGAGGTTCATTTAGTGACTGGTTATCATCCGCCCCTTGTGATATTGTTGAACAGTCGGTGAATGCACGACACCTACAACTTGTTGCAGGCGAGCACAGCGTCAAAAGGCCTGCTGCAGCCTGCCGTGCATGCACTTGTACATGCGTGCTGCAGCCTGGCAGGTAGTGTGCTTACAGTGCTGGTGCAGCCTGCACCATGATGGGCGTTATTTACTGCTATTGAAGCGGGTTCCGGCTGTGTTCAGTGTGTGGTGACAGCATCATGCTTTGGATGGCTGTAGACATCACAACAAAATACCTGCATACAAGTCAGCATGCGTCAGACAGGCATTCGATGTGTCCACTGCTCTGCTGTGTCTGCTCTTTGCTGCAGGCTGGTGTTGTGCCGGTTTGGCTGCATACTGCCCAGGCTGGCAGGAGGCTGCATGGCTCTGGCCCCACCAACAAGGCACAGATTGAGTGCATCGAGGAGCAGCTCAAGGTGACGGCGCACTACAGCCGTTGTAATCAGGCTGATTGGCTTTGCAAGCATAGCTGCCAGCCAGCGACTGCGCTTGGATGTGGGCTCAATCGTAGCAGGTATTGATGCTGCTGCTGCTGCTGCTGACCAGGTACAGGGTTGATGTGCTGCCGTGCAGGTCCAGCCGTTAACACCTTCCAGCAGCCTGCCAACACATCAGCCTGGAAGTCAGGCTGCTGCTGCCGCTTGGGGCCTGCCTTGCTGCTGCCAAAGCGCCTGCTCAGCAGCAGGCGAGCCCCAACGGACCCACGGCAGTACCAGCTGGCCATCAGGCACAGCATGACAAGACGTGCAGGGTCCCACATTGCCAGCTCTGGTGGCAGCAGGTGCTTGCGTACAGCCAGACACTCAATGCGCTGCAGCGGTGCTGCCCTGCCCCGGCCGCGCCTGCGTTCGCTCTGCTTGCACTTCGGTGCTCTGATCAGCAGCACAGCCCCTGCAGCCCTGAAGGCCTCCAGCATCTCATCTGTACTGTGAGCTGCATCAGGCTGCAGTGCTGCCAAAGCCAGGGAGGCCAGGTGGGTGCTGCTGTGATCAGGTGCCTGCAGCTTGAAGCAGCCCAGGTGGTACAGGCTGATGTCACTGGGTCGCTCATTTCACAGGATGCGGAACAGCAGAGCCAGCACCAGCATGGCCCAGCAGTTGACCTGCTCCAGCGCACGTGGTGGTATGTAGTCAGCACCGCGCCTGCAGGGTTGGCAGGCAGCACCAGCATGCATCATCACTCGCAGGACAGCGAGATGCCTACTCATGTCAATCTGTCAGCATTCTGTAGCAACGCACACTGTGCTGCTTGTCTGTTGCCTGCAGCAATTGCTCACCAGTGCTTCAGGCTTTCCAGGTTTTCCAGCAGCTGTGTCAGTGCGTAGGCCATCTGCAGCTGCACTGCCTCCAGGGTTATAATGGTGCCCTGTGCATCTCTCATGAGGCTGCCACGCAGAGCCAAGTCTGCCTTGAACTCGGTCACAGCTGCATCTGGCAGGGGGCTGTGCAGGTCAATGCGCAGCTTGTCCCCGCCTTCCTTGACTGTGGTGAGTGATGCCTCAATGCCTGCAGGGTTGCATCTAGTCAGTGAGTCAGCGACTGCAAGATATGAGAGTTAAGTTAGCTTGGGCAACATTTAACAGCATGCAGCTAACACCATCTCGTGGGCCGATGGCGTTGATGCTATGGCTTAATGGGTAACATGATGATGATGACCATCTCGTGTGTCATCTCACATGCTTTTGTATGTTGTGCTGCAGGTGGCAGTCTGTGGGGCTCCCTGCAGCAAGATGAGTAGCAGTGTGCGGGACTGTTTCAGCATTATCCAGACTGATAATGGGTAACATGATGAT
>CADDIJ020001901.1:0-21834 GCA_902809745.2 Tetradesmus lagerheimii | reverse complement strand
GCAGGCCTTACTACTGCCTGATAGAGATGCAATATTTTGATAAGGAAGCTTCACGTGGGCTGGTATTTCCACTTCAGCTGGAATCATGCATAGGCATGTACTTTGTTCAAAAGGGTATTCCTGTTAGGATAATCCATGCAACAAAGCGGTACCCATTCTTAAATATTCAGAATTGGAAACAGGATACTAGGTGGAGGCGAAAGCAGCGCGTTGTCGAGGTGGTCAGCAATATCCTGAACCCTGCTGTGCCTGGCAATGGATTTGCACACAGAAATCATGATCTGTCAGCCTGGAACTCATTGCCTGCTGCACAAAGACATGACGTTGCAGATGCTATTGCGCAATGCCTTGTGTTCCACTATAGAAACCTGCAGGCTGTGTATGAGGGTAGGCCGTCATCACCAGTGGAAACTGCCAACACTCCCACAACATCCCAACAAGCCATTCAGCCACCATTGCAGCAAACTACAGCAAGCCGGGGAAGGCAGCAAGCCCCTTCCCTAGCCGAAATGCGTGGTAAGCTCGAGCGAACACTTGCTCAGCTCAAAATAGACTACTATGACTTGCTCAAAGGGGAGGCCAGCAACACAGCAAGGCTATTCAAAGTCTATAGGCAGCATCCCGACAACAAGCACTTGAGAGCATTCCTGGCAGCACTCAACAGTTTCAATAACACAGAAACTGATGTATTAAATCTTGAAACTCTTGAAGCCCGGCTAACCCCCCTGCTCACCTAGTGCATTGGCAACCTTGGCCAGAGAGAGACCCGGGTAGAGAGCCTCGTAGCTGCTGCAAGCAGCGGGGCAGCTGGCTGTGAACTTCTTGCCCCATGTGTGGGTGGGGCTGCAGTGCAGCAGCAGGTTCACACCAGGAGTCACGCTGAGCTTGTAAGCCTTCTTTGACCAATGGCCTGTGAGTGGCTGCTGCTGCTGCTGTGGTGTTGGGCCTGCTGTCAGAAACTCTGCTGCCACACGGACCTGCACAGTCTGTGAACCCTGCTGCAGCAGTACTCCTGCTGCTGACATGAGCTGCACAATGCTGTAGTGTGTGAAGCGCTGCTCCCCAACCAGTGCCCTGCCTGCTCGCAGCTGCACTGCTTTACTGTCCCAGCTATCAGGCAGCAGCATAAGCATGCCAGCACCACGGGGGAGGACATACGGCTGAGGACCTTGTGCCATTTCTGCAGCAATATCAGCAGCTGCAGCTGCCTGCTGCAGCGATGCACATGCTGCAGTCCCCATGTCTGTGCTGCTGCCCAAGCCCCCTGTGCCACCAACTGCTGTCAGCTCTGCTACTGGCACTGCTTCTACTTCAGCAGCTGAGTCCTCAATGATCACAGGTGTTTCTGCTGCCTGCTGCGCCTGCAAAGGGATGCTAGCGCTGAGCCTAGTTGTTGGGGCTGCGTTCACCCCTAGCACCTGCAACTGCTGGGCATGCTGAATCGCTGATTGTGCTGCAGCAGCTGCAGCCTGTGCCGCCCTGCTAGCTGCGGCCTCATCGCCGCGTGCGTTGGCAGCAGCGACTGCAGCAGCGCTCTGCAGTGCTGACAAAACTGCATGCGCCGCTGCACCCACGCTAGCCTGCACTCGTAACTCAGGCGCTGCAAGTGACTGTTTCATGGCATCTACATCACAGCACAGCACATCGACTGTGTTCTGAAACAGATACAGCTTGCTGGGAGCTGGTGATGCACCAAACAGTGTGGTGTTTGCAGCTGAGATGTTGGCTAGGATGGCATTGCTGTATGCTGTTGCTCCTGCTGGGCTCATGCGCAGCCACAGCAGGTCAGGTCCAGCCTGGAAAGCTGTGGTTGCATATTGATGCAGCACAGGCCCTGCCACCACCTGCAACATGCCTGCCAGGCTGCCGCGCTGCTCAACTAGTGATATCAGGTGATCCCAGATGGCTGATGTGCTTGCATTGACTGTGTAGCGCTGCGTCAGCTCCACTGCATGCTTCAATGCTGCTTTCTGGGAGTCTGACAGGTCTCTGCACACCGCCTGATTGGCATTGGTTGGCGTCCTTCATGCAGCAGCAGTAGTTATTGGGGTGTGTGTCAGTTAGTTGCTCACACAGCAAAGCGAGCACTGAGCCATCAGCATCGACTGGCCCTCCTGCACTGTCAACACACACTGGCCTTGACACAAAGTGCTGCTCTGCACTCTAGCCAAAAACACAACACCTTCCTTGCACTACGCCGAACGTACGCGCTACAACCTTGTGCTGTGTTGCTGGCTGGCTGTACCTAATTCCTCGGAGCACAGCACACGCACCAGCCGAGCATGGACTGCCGGAACTGGACTATCTGCAGCGCCCTGCCGGCTTCACGCAGGTAGTTGAGCCGATTGCCAAAGGCGCTGGTGTAGTTGTTGATGTATGTCTTGTGTGATGTGGAATCCTCGCTGCGCCCGGCTCGCTGCATGTACCAGCTCCAGATGTCTGCTGGCAGGTTGGCTGTGCCCAGCTGCTGCACCATCAGCGACACTTCACCCGCCAGGGTGCTGCGCATGCTGTAGAAGCTGGGGGAATTGTGCTTGGCACCAGTTGCTGCTGCTGCTGTTGTTGTGCCTGCAACAAAGCACATGGTAGTGGTGACAAAGCACACACTCGGCAACATCATGGCCAAATGGCTATGGCATGCCCAGTAGCAATTATTATTATTACACGGCAACATCAGCAAGATTCGTGCATCGGGCAAGGGCATTCCATGAAAAAGGATGCAACGATGTCCCTTGAGCCAGATGCGAAGGTGACTGCACGCTCAAGGCGACGCATTGCGAACCATTCAAGTCCACCGCTGTGGCAACAGTCCGAAAACAGTGCATCAAGCTACCATGTGGTTGTGGCCAAACACTCACGACTAACCAAACCATGGGATGCTCATCACATTGACCTGTGGGGGCTGGGGACTGGAGGCGATCCCCTGTCCCCTGTCCCATAATCAGGCCCAGCAAGAGAAATGACCCAAAGCCCAAAGCCCAGCAGGGTCCCAGTGCCACATCTCTCCAACAGTAAAACACGATAGCATCCCACCGCCCACCTGCAGCCTGGATTTTGTCCCAGCCGCTGGCCAGGAAGCTGGCGCTGCTGATGGCAGAGTTGACAATCTTTGCCATGGATGTGTCGTTTGGTGCAGCAGCTGTGTCATCATCAAAGGCAGGCAGGTGCTTGAGGTCTCCATATGGCCACACGTAGCCCCTGGCATTGGCCAGTGTCTGCTTTGGCGGCTGGCCGGCCTTGCTCTGTACAATGGGCCGGCTGGGGCTGGTGGGCTGGAAGAAGGTCATGACTGCCATGGCAAGGTTCACCACAGCTCCCAGGCACAGACCAGACATGCAGCGTGGCAGGAAGGGCACGTAGTCAGGGGCCCCATAGGCAAACTCGTTCTGCAATTACAGCAAAAGCACGCAGCAAAAGGCGCAGTGGCAGCAGCACAATGTAAGACACACTTTACCTGGTGCACGCAGTGTGTGACAGGAGACCAGGGGCAGTCCCCAGCACCCAGTCCCCATCATCAGGTGGATGCAGTCTGGGCCAGCATGCTCCTGTCCTGACAGTTGTTGCTGTTGACCTGTAAAATCCACTGTCACCCATCCTGGCAGGCAATGTTCTTGCAGCCCTGTGGATAGCTGATTGCTGTCAGTACACACGCGGCATGGCAGCTCACCTTGCAGCCCCAGTTGATCATATAGAACCCTGTGCCCTGTGCCTTCTGAAATTGCTGCAGCAGTCCAGCCATGCCCACACCCCATACAGGAGGGATGCTCTCCTCAGAGACGCCCTCAACGCCTGTGAGTGACCAGCGCCAGCGAAAGGCTTCTGCCTGGCGGCGGCTGGTGTTCATGTGCCAGGAGCTGGCCAGCATGCCAGAGGCAGCCTGTACGCAGCGCATAGGTGCTGAGCCATTGGCATAGCGGCCTCCAGAAGTCAGGCTGGCTGGGTGATACCAGTTGGCCTTGCCAGCTGCCTTGTTGGCAAGCATGATGTCACTGCAAAGCCAGCAGTTACAGCAGCACGCCGCAGGGGCATCTTTGTGAGCATGCAGTTGTGAAAATGAAAAGCAACTAGGCTTTGGTAAAACAGGATGACAGCAAGTCTGCTTAGGGCACCCTATGTTTTAAAAGCAACTTCATGAGTATGCTGAACAGCCTTCTTGAATCTTTGAATCTTCTTGAATCTTTGCCATTTTTGTGCAGATAGCTACAGACTAAAGGGGAAACCGGTCTTGAATGACCTCTTTTAATCCTTGAATCTTTGAATCTTAGGATTTCAAGTTGTTGTATGGGGAATAAAAAAAATTTGGTTTTTTTTTAAACCCCCACATGGCAGCTCTTTCCTGGCCAGGAATCAAAGACTCAAAGATTCAAGCCGTGCTTAAAAGCAAATTCATGAGCATGTTGGGCAGCCCCTTTCTTTGCCAAAGATTCAAGGATTAAAGGCAAACCCGGCCTAACCACTAGGTTGGTGCTGAAACCTGAACTTTGGAGTATGAAGATTGAGCAGGCTAGCTGGCCAGGTGGACATGAAGCTTTTGATAAATGTTGCCAAATGACCAGCCTGTCCACACTGTTGGTTGGCATAAACATAAACCCAGCCCTGACCCTCAGCAACTCACTTGACCTCCGCCAGTGCACTCAGCAGTTCGCTTTGCCAGTATTGCAGCACCAGCAGATTGGTCTTGAACCTTGTGGGCATTGCACGGAAGTCTGGCTTGGCGGCTGAATGAGCCATCTTGGCCTCCTTGGTAGATGGCTTGCCACCCTGGATCAGCAAAACACTTGTTGTCACACAGTTACCCTACTAAGCAGAGTGTGAAATGAGCATCAAAGTGCAAAGCAGCACCCAAGCATGATCAAGGTGCTGGTTTCAACCTGCTGTCTTAAAATCCTAAGAGCATGTGTGGCAAAATGCGCAGGTTGGGAAGCAAGATATGACCTGGTCTTATTCTTGGTCCAGTTGATGAGGTAACAACACTGCCCCCTTCATCTTGGTCTGCAGCACAACCTTGTCTGCAGCAAACTCCAGCCCCTACTGCCCTGCTGCAGGTACTGACCTTTGCGTCCCACCAGAACTCCATGAGCCGAACCACAGTGCGTGATGTGCCAGGGAACAGCAGGTCCACCTCCATCTCTCCCAGGCTCCTGTCTGCCTGTCTGTACTGAATGGTGCGCTTCATGCTGACAGCAATCCCCACGCTGTCAGCTGGGAAGCATAGGTAGCGGCCACCTTGCAGAGGGACACTGTATTCGTACACAAGCTGTGCAAGCAGGAAGGAAACAAGTGCAGGCGGTCCGTTTTGCATATGTCAGCAACCAGTTTGTCTTGACAAAGACAGTTGTATGCTGCGAGTAAGGGGTTTTGACCCATCACCGGGTGATTAATGCAGTTTGGCAGCAAAGCAGGTGCTGCTTACACTGGCTGGCTGACTGCCTGCAGGCCATTGGTGTTCAAGCAGGTTTTTGCTGCCCATTTGCTGCTTCTATTATTCACCTGGTATTTGACTGTTGCTTCCTCCAGATCCAGGCTCATTCCAGCTGCAAATGACTGCTTGATGCAGTTCTCCCAAGCAGCAGCATCTTTCCCCCACAGCAGCTGCCAGAAGTCACACAAGGCATGCTTCGAACGGCGCTGCAATCTGTTGAACGCATCCAAGCCCTTGGGATCCAGAATCTCACTGATGGCCTTTGCTGCGCCTGTGACAGGCTGCACCTGCTTGCCACAGAGGGGTGCTAAAGCGAGGAAGGCTGTGCTGGCTTTGCTTGCAGATGCAGCAACATCGAGACGGTCTGTTGCATCCCCAATGTACGCAGCCCAAACTGTAGGCAGCAGCAGATCAGGCAAAATGTGTTGGACGGAGCAGCATGTGGTGTGAAGGGTGCTGACATGCTACTACTGGCAGGAGCATGCTTGCTGTTGCCTGCATTTTGCTGTTAAAACCACAATGTGCAGAAACGAGACACACCTTGCTGTCCAGGCAGGTTATTACATTTGAGCAGCGCCATACTGCTGGAGCAGCGCTGCTGCACAGCTGAGGCGGCTCTGAAATGGCTGCCTAGAAGGCTGATGAGGGCTCTCAACGCTGTGAATGGATTATTTGAAGTTTCTGAATGCTATTGCAATGCTTAAAATCACGTGAATGGGCAGCACACGCGACTTGGCTGCTTTGTGGGAGTGTGGCACTGCACGGCCGATCTGATTGCAAATGAAAACAAACAGCGTTTGCAGCGTTAATTCAGCCGATTGCCATAAGCATAGAGCGACATTTAGCAAAGGTCACACATTCTGGCACGTGCCTTGGACTCCGAAAACCTCGAACCCTCCAAGTTGTACAGGGCGTTACATATGCATCTGTTGGTCTGGTAAGCCCTAATAGTTCTGCTCTATATAAATTCATCTGCCACACACAATCGGCCAGGCGGGCCTGGTCATCATGATTGAACACTTGCAGCAATCCATCACCCATAAGCAAGTTGCCATGAGCAAACAAAGAGGGGTGGTCCTCTCTGATATGATCATATGCAGGGCACTCAAGCATAAAGTGTAACAGATCCTCGTCCCTCCCTGCCCCACACCTAGCCGTCATTCGTGACCACCACACATCATTGCTGGATTCCCTGGAGCACAACTTGCATGCACGGCCGGGGGCACCACGGGTGCTTCTACCAGCCTTCCTACCCTCCAAATGTTGCCCTCCTAGCCTGTAGCGGGCCAGGCATTGCAGTTAAGGTAGTGACAAACACAATTTCAAGTACTTTGGTGCATTGTGTCTATGCTGCGCAGTATCGTGTTCTATGGTGTGCACCCATGCAGCATGAGTGCGCATATGAGTGCCCTCAGATGGCCCTGTCCTAGGATCCAAGTCAAGCCCAACAAGTTCACTCCACCGTTCCCGCTGCACCTTGAGTAGGGCAGCATGCACATCAGTGCGGGCAAACTCCATTGCCTGTACAACATCAGAGCTAACCCCCGCTGAACCTCTGCGCCACTGGTTGGGCCTAACTATGCCTATGTTTTCTTGAAAACTTGAAAGTGCACACAATAGCTTATAGGACCAGCATGTTTCACAACCACGCAACATCAACTCAATGTCTTCCACCCACGCCTGGCGCGCCAGGCGATTTTCAGGCATGGCCCGTAATTTTTCCCACCAGTTTGTGGCCAACAGCAGCCACCGATACGGCATGGGCAGCCGATGGAACTCCCTAAGCAATACCTCCTTGTGGATATGACGCCCCACCCCCACACAATACCTCAAAAACAAAAAGTGCACAGCGTCTGCTGATGAGCACTGGCTGCTCCCAGGCACCAGCCACTTGGCAAACATGTCCGGGCCCCAGACATGCGAGCCATAGGATAACACGGGCTCTACTAATATATCAAAAAGACGACAACGCATATCAAACTGAGACAAGTGGCATCGCCGTAACAGAGGCAGGAGGGCAAACATAGCCTTCCTTCCTGACTCAGCCAAGGACTCAGCGGCTGGGATCAGCCCGGCCTTGGCACTAAATAACACCCCCAGATACCGAAATGACTCACGGAAGCTAACATCCCTGCCCCTATAGGAAAGCCTTGCCCCGGCAAGCACATTGGACTCACGTCCCCTCCGGGGCCTAAACACCACCACAAAAGTTTTATCCATATTCACCTCCATCGCAAACAGTTTGCAAAACAGATCGAGGCAGTCTAACAGTGCCTGTGCGTGCTGTAGGCTGGCACTTATCAGGGTCACATCATCAGCGTACATCAGATCTGGTACACACAGGTTCCCAACCAAGGGACCAGCACCAGGAACTTGCTGCTGGAGTAACTCATGAAGGAAGTCCATGAACAGTCCAAACAGCAGCGGAGATAACTCGCTCCCCTGTTTTGTGCCTAAGTAAGTGTCAAATTCAGTGCCAGTGTGGCCATTTACTGCCACTTTTAGGATGATGTTATCATACAACAAAACCAAAGCATCCATGAACTGGCCATGGATGCCCAACTGCCGACAACGGTCAAGCAACAGATCCCTGCGAACCAGGTCGAAGGCCTTTGTGAAATCTACAAAGGTCACCCATAGCTGCTTTTGCTGAAATCTAGCCTTGTTAATGAGGTGATGCAACACAAAGACAGCATCCAGACACCCGTGGGCCTCCCGGAAGCCACATTGTGTTGGAGCTCTAACCCCCAACTGCTCCACAACCCTATCCAGCCTTGCACGCAACACCCTATCCAAAACCCTGCTGAAGATGCTGCTACTACAAATGCCCCGATATTTATTCTTGTTGCTGGGGTCAGACGCCACATCTTGCTTGGGCACAGGGGTGAGCTTACTGACTTGCAGCACCCTAGGCAAGGACTGCTGCTCCCCAGCATTGCCATTCAACAACTGTTGAAATAACTCGGTCACACACTCAAGAAAAGGTTGACACGCATACTCAGGGGGCGGAGGCGGCCCATTGTTGTCTGGGCGGTCCTCGCTTAAATCACGAGCAGGTGCCTTGAATAACTCACAGGTTAAGCCTTGACAGTCAGGGGCTTTACCAGAAGGCAGGCAGCCCATGATTGCAGCCACTTCATCAATAGTAATGGGGTCATTTAAAACATCCAGGGCAGCAGGGTCTTGCACACTTGCTGCCCCTGCTTTTCACATATGCTTCAGTGTGACTTATTGGTTACTAAACTATATGCTTGATACTTTCAATACGACTGACTTTCTGCATACATGAACAGCATGTACATTGTTGGTGAAGCTGCTGCTGCTGCTAATTGCATGCCAAACTGCTGGCATGGCTGTACATGATTATTTTAGTGCACTTGTATTCACAAGGCCATGGGCTGTTGATTTGCGATGTAAATTGCAGAGGCTGTGGCTTCTGACAGCCCTTCATTCTTGGTGTGTCTTTGGCATGGTTTGGATGCAGTCCTCTTGCCACCACTTCAGGTGGCCATCACTGTGGGTCTGCATACATGGTTAAATTATGTAACCAGTGTCAAGTTGCGCACACATGATGAACATGTGAATTCAGTTGTCCTTTGCTACCATGCGGTTTTGCTGCGGTTTAGCTTCGGTTTTGCCGCAGTTTAGCAGCGGTTTTGCTACGGTTTTGCCGCGGGTTTGCTGCTGTTTTGCAGCGGGTTTACTGCACTTCAGTATCATTTGCCGCTGTTGTGTGTAGCCATGGCCTGGCACCTGCATCTATGGTATTGTTTGAGTACCAGTTGGCCTGTCATATGTAGCAACCTGCTTTGTTGGGTTGGATTATTGAGCTGTTCAGTGTCAGTACTGCGAAGTACCTGGCCTGAGGGCAAGGCCGAGAATAGTTTGGGAATTTGTTGTTTTATTCCCTCAGTGCTACATGGTGACCATTGTTGGCTGTGCAGCTGTTGCAATGCAGTCAGCACTGTGTATGAGCAGGGTCACGTTAGTGCTCAGTGGAAGGAATGTTTGCATGCAATTCACCCAAACATTGGCTTTCTGTGTTGGTCACCAAAACGCAACGGTTGCGTTGGTTGCTGTTTGGCAGAGCAGGGTAATGGAAACCAGCAAACTGGTGACAGTGAGGCTTGCTGTGCTGGCCGCCAGCACCAACAGTGTTGGTTTTCAGTGCATATAAGCATGTTGCTCAACTCATGGATTTGGAGCTGGTGCGTGCTTTTTTTGGTGGGTGACTGTTGGGTTTTGGTGGCAACCTTCATCAGTTGATCACACCCACTGCCCCTATTACTGCACAAGGCAGACAGTTTGCACATTGGTACTATTGATGGCATAAGTGCTGCAGTGCAAGCATAGTGTACGAGTGAGTGTAACGATCAGCTTCCTTCCTTTCCTTGTGGGTCTCCATGTCAAACACCTATAGGTGTTTAGCTAGCTAGAACTAAAAGTATGCGTTGACGCTGTGAACGTTTCAAATTAACAAAAAGTTACCAAAGGATAAAACAGACTGATTTGATGAGATTCTCATGCCACAGCTACACAACACTGTGTATATGATATGGGCACTGTGTGGGCTGCTTCCAGCCAAAGAGGAGTAACATGGCTCACCTTACAGCCCCAGTTCACCATAAAGAACCCTGTGCCTTGTGCCTCCAGAAACTGCTGCAGCAGCCCAGCCATGCCAACACCCCAGACAGGGGGATGCTCTCCTCAGAGACACCCTCAATGCCCGTGAGTGACCATCGCCAGCAAATGCCTTCTGCCTGCCTGCGGCTGGTGTACATGTGCCAGGAGCTGGCCAGCATGCCAGAGGCAGCCTATATGCAGCGCATAGGTGCTGAGCCGTTGGCGTAGTGGCCTCCAGATGTCAGGCTGGCCGGGTGATACCATTTGGCTTTGCCAGCTGCCTTGTTGGCAAGCATGATGTCATTGCAAGGCAACCAGTAACAGCAGCACGCAGCAGGGGCATGTTTGTCAGCATGCATATGTGAAATGGAAAGTAACTAGGCAAATCTGGCCTAAAGAATTGGGGTCAGTAGGGTTGGCATGGAACCTGGGTTGAAGTGTGGAGACTGAGCAGGCTAGCTCAGCCCTGTCAACAGTATGTGTGTCATAGACATAAACCCAGCCCTGACCCTTAGCAACTCACTTGACCTCCAAAAGTGCAGCCAGCAGCTCGCCTTGCCAGCATTGCAGCACCAGCAGATTGGTCTTGAACCTTGTGGGCATTGCACGCAAGTCTGGCTTGGCAGTTGAATGAGCCACCTTGGCCTCCTTGGTAGAGAGCTTGCCCCCCTGTGATCAGCAATACACTTGCTGTCAGACAATTGAACTACTAAGCAGAGTGTCAAATGAGAGCATTCAGAGTAAGTAGAACTCAAGCATTAGCAAGTTGCTGGTCAACCTGCTTTTTGGACAATCCTCAGAGTAGCACTGCCTGTGGCCCAGTTGGCCACGTGCAGACTGGGAGGCAAAGGAAATCCACTTACAGAAGTTGGTGGACTGCTTGTGGCGGCACCGCCCCCTTCAATCTGATCTACAGCGAAAACTAGCATTGGTGAAAGTTATTAGGGCCCACCTTTACGTCCCACCAAAACTCCATGAGCTGCACAATGGTGCGTGGTGTGCCAGGGAACAGCAGGTCAACCTCCAGGTCCCCCAGGCTGTCGTCTGCCTGCTTGTACTGGATGGTGTGCTTCATACTGACAGCAAGCCCCACGCTGTCAGCTGGGAAGCACAGGTAACGGCCGGCTTGCAGCGGTACTCTGTACTCGTACACCAACTGCGCAAGCAGGAAGTAAGCAATGCAGACAGTCCATGGTGCCTGAGTAAGCTATGGTTATCATACATCAGAGCTGCACGCTGCAAGCCAGGGGAGTTTGACGTGAGTAATGCAGTTAGACACAATGCTTTTTGCATTGGTGGCAATGCCCGCAATTCTGACATGCTGGCTGAAAGATTGCCTGCAGGCACATTGGTGTTCAAGCATTTAGCTGGTGCCAGTTGCTGCTTCTGTTGTTATATTTACCTACTTGCTCCAAATTCAAGCTCATGCCAGCTGCAAACGACTGCTTGATGCAGTCCTCCAAAGCTGCAGCACCTTGCCACCACAATAATAACTGCCAGTCACAGGAGGCATGCTGTGCGCGTTGGTGCAGCCTGTGTAACGCCTCCAATCCCTTGGGGTCCAGAATGTCATTGACGGCCTTGCTGCACATGCCTGCCACACAGAGGGGTGCGAAAACGAAGAACGCAGTGCTGACCTTGCTTGCAGACGCAGCAACGTCGGGACAGTCTGTTGCATCTCCTATGTATGCTGTCCACACTGCAGGCAGCAGCAAATGAGGCAAATGCGTTGGACGAAGCAGCAAATTTGAAAGCAGTGTTGAAGGCCGCTGACGTGCTGCTATTGGCAGGAACATGCTGGCTGCTGGCTGCATTGTGCTGTGGCACCTACATGTAAAACGAGGCGCACCTTGCTGCCCAGGTAGATTGCTGCTTTTGAGCAACGCCATGCTGCTGCTGCACATGCTGCTGAAGCAGCGCTGCTGCACAGCTGTGGCAGCTCTCAATTGGTTGCCTTGAAGGCTAATGAGGGCGCTCAACGCCATTGAAGGAATGAATTGAAGTCCTTGGATGCTTATCTAACGCTGTATATCATGTAAATGGGCAGAACACGACTGCTTGGAATATGACACTGCACTTGCCGAGATCAGCAACCAATGATGTTTACAGCGTTACTTCGAACAATGAGCAAGGGCATAGATCAATTTTGTTTTCGACTGCAGGCAGGTGAAACACTCTTGCCACGTGCCTTGGCCGAAAAACCCGAACTCCAGTGTCCACTAGCGGCTAACAGCCTGTCATTTTCTTGCCACTGTCTGTACCAATTACACAAACAAACATTGACAATACCTGCAAACGCACTGTCACAGCACAGAAGCACATTGAGCATTCTTGCGTGGAACGGTCCGAAACGCTCGCAGGCCCTTGGAAGCGTAGTTGAAAGCGCCCAAGAAGAAGCATTGAGGCCGAAGAGCTGCGCACTGTCCTTCGAGGCGACGCTCGCAAGGTCTGACTACATCTGAGAAAGCTGAGCTTATCATATTGCAGAAGCCGTGAACTTGTTGGATTTCAACAAGATGCACCCTACATGCAGTTGCTTGCTGCAGGGAAACATGTCTACAACACCAGAGACAGTAGAGCAGAAGATTGTCGCCAAGGAGGCCGAGGTTGAGCTTGTGAAGCGGCAGCTGCAGGATGCTTCTGGAGACCGGGAGTTGCTGCTGCAGCAGCAGCTGACAGCACTGCGGCAGGAGCTGGCACCGCTGCGGCAGGAGAAGGTGCTGCTCATGCAGCAGCAGGCAGGTGCGGCTGGGTCACAACATTCCTGACAACCTACAGTCAGCTGCTATTTAAGCAAGCTTGCAGCAACCATGGAGAGCAGCATTTCCCAGCTACCAGCAGTGCTACTGCATGCGCCCACATGCCACTGTGCTTTCATGCTCCAAGCTTCTTTGTTTGATCCTTGGCTGAGTGCCTTGCCCGTGTGTCCTTCTTGCATGTACTCTTCATGGCTCCCACCCGGCTTCTTCTCTCGTCCCTACAGCAGCAGCAGGTGAGTCATGCATGTGCTTGCAAGGCGGCCAAACATGCATGGCCTGCCACTGTGTGTGGAGCAGCCGCTAAAGCCCATGCCCCAGCAGTCCTGCTTATTAAGGGTACCGCATGCAGCACCACCTGGCGCATGGTAGCTGCCCATCATGCTTGTCTGCAACTGATTAGAATCGGCGAGGCATCTTCAGTTCAGATCCATGTGAAGGCTTTTGCTGCAGCCAGCTTTGTTGTGACAACATACAATTCCACAAACGCACTCTGCACTATCAAATGTTACAATGCACAATCTCCACACACACTTCCGCACAGGTTGATCTTTGTGTGCACTTTGCGCTGTCAAACGACAACACAAGAATGCCACATCACCATCCTGCTCCTCCTGAATGTTGTGTGCATACAGTAATGCTCATTGCATGCAACACTGATGTTGACCTGTGCTGCTCTGCTCTGCCCTGCCCTGCTCCTGTGCATGCGCTATCATCTGTTGTTCCTTGGTGGCCCATGCTTTACCACAACAGCACCAGGTGAGTGTTGGAGTTTGCATGCCTTGGTGGCATGTTAGCATGCAGTGGCCGCTTGTGGCGCATGCCAGCAGTTGCTGCAAACTCTTCTGCAGGACTACCATGGAAAGGGTTGCTGCATTCTGAATTGCCACAACAGCAAGGAGCAGTCTATTAATCTATTGATTATGCAAGCTGTGTTATTATCACATGCTGCGCGTGCCCACCAAGCAGCGATTTGCTATGGCGTATTGACAGCATGGTGAAGGAGCAGTGTCATGGGGCGTGCTTGAACACTTCCACAATACCAGGCAGCCCCTGCAACACCATCCTGCGTGCTCATGTGCGCTGCATGCCACTGTGCTTTCATGCTGCAAGCGTCTTTGTTTGACCTTTTGCTGAACAGCGCCCTGCCCGTGTGTCCCTTGCATGTTCTCTTGATGGCTCCCTACCCGTCTTCTTCTCTCGTCCCCACAGCAGCAGGAGGTGAGTCATGCATGTGCTTGCGATGGTGCTTGTCGCTAGCCTGCAGTGCCTGCCACTGCATTGGAAGCAGCCGCAAACCCATGCAGTCACAGTCTTCAGTCGGCAAGAGTACCCGCATGCACCACCATGCTAGGCACCAGTTGTCACATGTTTTCTGCCGAAAGCGCTCTGCAGCAGGACCCCACATTCTTCCCTGAGTATCCTGCAACCATGTTTGACCTTTGATGCACCCCCCCACCCCTGCATGCTCCCTCTATCACCCGCAATCATGTGTAAATTTCGCTTTGTTACCTGCTCCCGCGTCCTTGCACGTACTCTGCATTGACTCTGGCTGGGCTTCTCGGTCACCCATGCTGGCACAGCAGGCAAGCTGGAGGCTAAGCTGGAGGAGGTTGGTGAACGACTGGTGAGGATGGAGGCCTTGCAGCTCAAGGCTTTGAGTTCAACCCGTCACGCCTCATCCATGACAGTGGAGGAGCTCACGCAGGTAGGAGCAGGCTTGGCGGCTACCAATGTTCCAGACCAAACCTGTTCCCTTTAGCCAACTTGCTCATTCATTGTGCTTGTGTTCAAATGCATTGTGCTGGTCTGTTTCAGCCCTTAGTGCATGTAGCTCTTGCTACGTTGCATAAGCTTCTGGGTGTGCCTGACTTGTTTTGCACTCATCTTGCAGGTGGAGGGTGCACTGCATATCTTCTGGGCCATTGAAGGGCTGGATGATGACTTGTCAGTTGACAGCCTTGATGATGCCACAGAATATCAGTGGGACAGCAACAAGCACGAGGCTAAGCACAAGGAGGAGTACATGCAGGTCTTTCATGCCCAGGTGTGCAGCATGGTCTACTTGTGCAATGTGCATCGTATGGCAGCCTAGTTGTGCAGTAGGGTATGGTTTGTACTGCAGCCTTGCATATTGCCATCAAGTCAAGCTTGTTGTAAAGTTGTAATACACAGGACAACTGTGCACCATGTGCGCATGGGGCCTAGTGCTTGTGTGTGTGCCGAATGTCAGGTTGAACACATTGAAGCAGCACCCGAACACACAGAAAATGCGACATTGTTCTCAAAGCAGTGCCCTGCCTCCCATGCAGTCACCTGTAATAAGACATTGTGATAAGACATATGTACATTCCATAGTCCAAGCGTAGCCATGTGGACGGGAGCCCAGAGCATGTCAAGGTAGAGCAAGTGGGCCTACCGCTGCATTCCCCCCGTAAATTACCTGTAGGGATTGCAGATTGAAGCTTGTGTTTGCCGCAGACACTGGCTTAACGAGGGGGCTGTTGCACCTGCTTTGTGGTGGTTGCATGTAGGTGTCGCTGCCGGCACATCTAATGTGGAGTGTTCAGGTGGATAGGAATGAGGTGTTGAAGACCACTCCTGGCACGAGTGGAGCTGACCTGCCGTTCAGCATCGGCTGCAGGACAGATGCACTGGTGACTGTGCGCAACTCAGCAGTGAATATTGAGGGTGCTGTGGCAGCAACGGTGGAGCTGAAGAAGCGGGTGGTGAGGCAGAGCATAGTACAGGCCAAGGCCACATGGGTCTGTGCCAGCCTGAAATCACACCTGCCCGTGTTGTCTGTGCTGACTGACATGAAGAACGTCTTTATGGCTTTCTACACTCAGGGGCAGAAGGATGCAAGGGGGTGGACAGTGTGCATTCAGCGCATGTTTCCTGACCTGGAGCAGCTGACATTGTTTATGCGCAACGCACTGATGGCTGTGCCTTCAGATGCCCTGGTCTTCAAGAGAGCAGCTTCAAGCTCCACCCTTGTGATCCCTAGTGAACTGCCCAGCCCCAAGCGTGTGCGGCTGCCAGTTCCACAGCAGTCATCTCAGCATCTCATGCAGGCTGCAATGCGCATGCTGGCTGAGCACGAAGCAGGTGGGAGTGATGTTGGTCGAATCGATGATTTGGCAGCTTTTGGTGACCAAGTGGATTTTGCAGATGGTGCTGAAAAGCATATGTGCTATTTTTCATGATTGCCCAATAAATTGCCCTTGCTGTCAGTGCGAGTGCTGCTTGCAGGCCTAATGTAGGCTCATTGTTAGCGTGCATGATGATGGCCTTTTTTGAGGCCTTGGGAGCCCTCTCGTCCTTTTAGAGCTTGGGTGGGCCATTCCACACATGTTGCATAGCTTGCATGGCAGTTTTTGTCATAGCATTACCAATGTTGCATTTTCACATGTTGCATTGCTGCAGTTTGTTTTCACAGTGTCTGCACTGCTTAGTGTGAAAACATATTTCAATGCAAAATTAGGTTGTTGACATAACAGTTGACTACAATTTTAATTTATAGACTTAGCAAGAAGTGCAGAGACATGCACAGGGCAGTGGTACAATGGAACAGCAGCACCAGCGCCAACAACAGTTTGTGGCAATGCAGTGCTGGTCTGAGTTGGAATAGTGGAGTTTGTGATTTGTGTTTGAGGAGGCAGCAGTGTTTCATCTAACAAACACAAGGCACCGAAATCATTTAAAGCGAGCGGTGCAACATTGTTGCCAGATGCTGGTGGGGTGCTACCCATAGTCAATACCATATTTTGGCTGGGCACAGGTGCCACTTGTGCCGGCGGCGTAAGGGGCTTTACAGTGTTGAGGCGTTAGGGATTAAGGCGTTCCAGAGCACGTGTCTTGCAACGGAACACCAAAATTGTAACGGATTGGAAGCCGTTTCGTGTATTATAAAGGCGATTAAACGTTCGGGAACTGCTGCAAACACCCGCAAAGCCGAAGATCAAGCATGCCTTAATGCCTGCTTCAGAGTGATATTACAATCAAGTAATATCCTTATAAGTGATCGAGGCCATTTGCAACCGTCAGCTGGCTCTCCTGATTGCGTTCGGGCCACACCTGCAGTATCAGAACTTTGCCTCGTGCATTGCGCCCTGCGTGGCATTTCTAGTTCTTTGGTGAATGCAGCTAGCATTGCAGCTAGATCCAACGCTGTATTGAGGTTGCCAGGCGTCACAGTGCCCTTGAATGCACATTGCAGCATTTACAGCATGGCTCAGCCCAAGCAGGTGCTTCTACGTAGGCAGGAGGCAAACCCAGGCGTTCTAGGTATGTGCAGTATGTCCTTAAAGGCACATGTCTACAAATGGCTGCAGGGATTCCCATGCACAAGCAGCAACCACATCTTGCACAGTGCATTGCAGTGCTCTGGAACCGCTCCTTCATGTTTGAACGCATGCACCCCACAGTGTCTTCATTTATCCTAAACAAGTAATGTTGCAACTCATGCTGTCTGCTTTCTGCAGTCTGGTCAGGCCTAACAGCAAATGCCAGCAGCCGCCTGGATGTTGCTGCTGCTACTTCCCGCGTCACCTTGGCAGTACCACAAATCGCCTCGTTACTTGGCAAGCAGATTGCGCACCTAAGCAGCACTGACCAGGCATCCACAGTACCTGTCCTTGATCCAGCTGGGTTTGATGCATTCAAACGCCTGCAGCGACGCGCAGACAGTGCACAGCTAGACCTCTGGGAGCTGCTTTGGGAGGGAGAAGCAGCAGACTGGGAGAGATGCTTTGTCACTTCATTTGCAGCTGGGGTCAGCAGGGATTTGCAGGAATCCACGCTGCAATACCAGGTGAGAGGAGACAGGCTATGTTTTGTTGATGCAAGGGCACCTAGTGTCTACGAGCATCCCCAGGGTGACTGCAGACCCTGCAAGTAGACACCACTGATTGCAGCAGCCATTTCAACCATGTGAGAGTGTAGCCAGGTATGGCTTACTACGGCTTACTGTTGCTTCCAGCCAGCTGCTGGGCACCCTGTTCACTGCCACCTCATCCAATAGCATGTTCAATCAGCAGATGGCGTGGTGAACCGATGAACTGATTGAATGCTGTAGCTGTTTAGCCAGCTGAGTAGGCCAACAACACAATTCTACACACTATGTGCGCTGTCTTGCCCGCTGGTGCTGCATGCTGCTGTGTACAGCTCGTGCAGGAGCTCAGGGTTGCTCTCCTCATAGGGCGCAGGCTTTGCCTCGAGAGCCTGGACCTGGCAGTCAGCATGAAGCGCACCTTCCAATACCGTGCAGCCGACGGTAGCCTGCTTGATGTCAATGTGGATCTCATTTTCCCAGGAGAGGCACGCAGCATTGTAAGGCTGCTGCAAGCCTGGTGGGATGCCAAGGTGAGCAACTGACAGGGTGGGTGCAGTACATTCAGCACCCACAGCTATTGGTGCTTCAGAGATACGGCTTCTAGGCCTACATTGCACGTTACCAAGCAGTAGGCATGGGATGACAAATGCAGTATCTTTTTACAGGAAGGTTCAATGATAATTCATTGTGCTGCTCCTTGTTTTTGCTTTTGTACAGGGGGGCAAACCAAGCACCAAAGAAGCCAAGTTGGCTCACGCAGCTGCCAAGCCCTCCAACCGCGCCATGCCAACCCGCTTCACTACAAACATGCTCATGCTGGTGTACTGGCAGGCTAAGCTGCTCACATCCTTAGTGGAGATTGAGTGAGTGAGCGCAGAGTAGGTCAGCACTGCAGGCAGTGTGTGTGGTAGTGGCCTGCAATCAGCGCTTTCACTGCCTTATGCTTAAACCTGCAAGTTGTATCGAACCAGCTGCAAGCCAAGGTGGTAGTAGCCAGGGGCCAGCACGCATGTGTACATATGCTCAAGTATCAGAGGTGATCTGAGTCTGGCTACAGCCACCCAGCAGCATAGTATGTTCAGCATAGAGTGTGTGGGGTTTGGCTGTGCTGATTTGCATACATGTTGAACACTCAATAAAACACTGCTGCGTGCACATGTTCTGGCACTGCAGCAAGCAGATGCTGGCCAACAAAGCTGCTGGTGTGCCCAACTGGTTCCATCCAAGCTCACTGTGCTCTGGTGGCCGCTACGCCAACAGTTCAGTGTGCATAACAGCCGTACAGTGTGCTTTAGGCATGCTGTCCTGTGCTTGGCATGAGGCCACTGGAGGCAGGCAGGCCGAGATGTTCCGGTGCCGAAAAACTGACAGCGGCGTGGAGGGTGTGTCATCAGAGTGCAAGCCGCCAGTATGGGTGCTGGGACTTGCTGGCGCAGACGTCCTGCGCGCATTCCAAGCAGCGCAGGGCACAGGCTGGTACATGATCAACTGGCATTGCAAGGTAAGCATGTGTGAGAACAGCAGCCTTGGTGGCTAGTGCTAGTGGGTTTGTGGGTGGGTGCTAGTGGGTTTGATGCAACTAAATGCGCCATTGTTGCAACAAGAAATGTTATGGATGATCTTGCAATCCTTTCATTTGCAGCATCACACTTGCATGCGTGTCTCAATGCTGTCATCTGCCCCTATGCATCATACTACTAAGTTTACTTTACTTTGTGCCACTGCTGCCCCCGCTCCTGCTGTTTCGCTGCTGCCTAGGGCAAGTACGATTACGGCTCACCAGACTACATGCCCATCTGGCCAAGCAGCATGTCAGGCATCTGTCTTGCTGCCATCATAACCCTGGCCATGGTTGTGCTGACCTACATGCATCCCACAAGCCCAGCTAAGCCCATCACACAGCACAAAAAGGGTGAGCCAGCGCGTCAGACTCTTAACAACGCCTGCGGCTACTTCTTCCCATATGGGGACCTGAAGCACCTGCCAGCGCTAGATGATCCAGACAGCCAGCCCATCTCAGCCAGCGACATGGCCCGCATCATCAATGCAGCAATCTCTTCGGCTGGATTCCTGGGCAACTGCTGGACGGATGTGCGCGCAGCAGGTACGGTTCTCACCTTGTTTGGCAATGCTTGATGCCATTAGCATGTTCAACCAACCAGATGGCAGCTGTGAATGTGGGAGAGGTGTCAAGCGGTGTGACCATACAACCAAAACGCTGACTGCGGTGAAGGTATCTCCCACACTTCCTATCCTATCCTAAAACTGGTGCAGGCCCCAGTTGAGTGCCAGCAAGAAAGCACACGGTTGCTGAGAGCATGTGAATGCTTTGTAGTGCTTTCAATGCTCCATGATGGAGGTGTCAGGTGGTAATTGGCCAGGTTGCTGTAGATACTGCATGCGTGCTGCCACAAGAAATGTGCTTCTGCCTGCGCAGGTACAGCAACAGCACCTGATGCTATGTGCTTCTGCTTGCGCAGGTACAGCAACAGCACCTGATGCTGCATTCATGAGCAAGTACCACAACCCGTCAGAGTACAGCAAACGATACACCCTGTCGGGTGAAGCCAAACTGATGCTGGAGCTGCTGGGCACTGACATCCTGCCTGCTGATTTCTGGGTTTGGTATCTTCAGCGGGTGGGGCGCAGTGAACTGACCAACAGCTTTGCCACATATGTTGCGGCCTACATAGCAGCATATGGAAACCGTCTGCCCTATCTCAGGGATGGTGCGGGCAGGGCAATGGCCACTGTGACATTTGTGAGGAGCATGCTCGGCTGGTAAGTGTCTGTTGGGGGGTTGATGTTGGGTATGTGAGACTGTTTGCTGTATAGAAAAAGTGTGTGGGCATGGAATGCTGCAGTTGCTGGGCGATTCTGTGTTGCATGGTGCAATGCTGTTTGTTGGTTCATGCCATCAGATAATGTTGTGTTACTGCTGCCTGCCTGCTCTTGCACAGGTCGCCTGCAACAGCAAACAAGGATATCTGCAGCCAGCTGACAGAGGCCCAGCAGGCTGCCCTCAAGAAGGCTGTGGAGATGGGCCAGCAGTTTGCTGCAAAACCCCACCACTCCTGTGATTTGGGAGCATTTGACCAGCGTGGTAAAGCAGGTAAATGTGCAGCTGTGTGTGGTTGTTTGCCAGCTGAGCTGATTGTCTGTTGTGACTTAGTCTGGCCACTTTTGCAGATAGCAGGCTGACTGGTGGAGCTGTGCGCTGCACAATCTCAACTGATTAGGAGTGTCACCATAGTCTCCTTGCTGAGCTTCTTCTGCAACTGCCTTGCTGCTTGCTGATGACCACAGGAGGGGTCCCTGGCTGGCATGCTGCGCCGTGTCACTGTGCCGCTGCTGCACCATTACGTGCTGCCAGCATTTGAGGCCGGGCCTGACCTGACTTGGCTGTGCATGACACCTACTGAGGCACTGGCTTACCGGACCAAGCAGCTGCAGACTATTAGCTCAGCGGTCGAGGCCCTGTATGGCCCTCAGCCCCAGCCACCAGCGAGGCTCGTGCTACTACAGAACACGGTAGGTTTCTGGGCTGGCAGCAACACATCCCCAGCCTTCAGCCTTAATGGATGATTGATTTGGCTGACGGCCCAGAACCAGACAGGGTGCAGAATGGCACTGATGCTAGTGTGTATTAGGTCCTGTAAGCACAAGGAGTTGTTCTGCATGCAAGGCCATTGTGGGATTGGTCTGTGTTGCTGCCTGTAGATATTGAAACAGCTGGAGGTCGTGGGACTTTGGTCAAGCATGTGGCGAAAGTTGTTCACTGTTGCTGCTTTGCCCTTTTTTCTGTCCTCGCAGATAGACCTCTTGTGTGCTGATGTGGACAACATCAAGCTCCTTGGCATCCCCACAGGCACGCGCAAATGCATGTTTGGGTTCGGCAGCAGCGGCCGTGCTCTCAGTACTTCACAGCGCTGCTTCCGTAGCAGCAGCCACGACACGTGGAGGTGATGCAGCAGCTAGAAGGGCTGCTATAGCAGCTGCAGCATCTGCTCAGTCCGCAGCGCACCATGCACAGCAACTGCAACTTGTTGTGAGTGATCTGCCAGCTGGTCTGTTTGGTGGGCAGCCATCAACAGAAGCAGAAGCTGTGGCCCCTGGTGACATAGCTGGATCTTTTAATCCTCAGCCGGCAGCCGGATCGGCCACACATGTTGGTCCAGCGGCCACCCTACCCATTGCAG
>CADDIJ020001899.1:0-38626 GCA_902809745.2 Tetradesmus lagerheimii | reverse complement strand
TGGACGTCTGTAGTCGTCACAATTTGATTCAACGGGTGCCCCTCCTGGCCCCTAAGAAATGGCGGGAGGGGTATGTTTTGGCTGTTTCAGCCCCACTGCTGTGCCTGATATGCATCATTGATTTTGTTTCGATGACTGCATGGCATGTGCGGCAGCTGCCGGTGTGTAATCGTGTGTATGTTGTGCACGCATGACGTGGCTGGCTGGCCGGTCTGTGCTGCATGCGCTGCATGGCGTTGGAATCACGTGTTTTGGGGGGCCCTGTTTTTTGTGCCTGTTTGAAAAGTGGAATGCACTTGTCCTGGTGCTGCTCACCTGTGTTGCTGCTCCCTGTGGTATCAGCGAAGGGTCAGTGTGTTCGTTGCTGGTGCGAGCCGTGCCTCAGCGGCTGTGCTGGCGAAGTTGCTGGCGGTCAAACTTGTGTTCATCATCATCATCATGTTACCCATTAAGCCATAGCATCAACGCCATCGGCCCAAACTTGTGTCAAACTTGTGTTGTTACTTTATTGATGGTAACAGAGCATGTGTGCGAGTGCTTTACGTGGCTGCACAGATTTATTGCCGCGTGCTCGAGGAGGTAAACGTGGGCGCTCAATAAACGATTTCCTGAAGTTTCAGGCGCTGCCGACAACATGTATAAAATCGGCAATACAGTAACCGCCATGATTCTTTTTGCGACGTACTGCTCGGCATCTTCCCATGGCTGACTGCCCCTCACAGGTGTGCACCAATGTTCATGGCAAAACCTGATACTTCAATTCAGCTGCTTTATGTCTGGGCGATGGTACTGCTCCGAGAACGAGTCAGTGGTAACACTCGGTGCATATGTGATGGCTGTGCACAGAGCCTGGCGCATCGTACGCGATGCAAAGATATGAAACAGCCATTTTGTCAGCAACCATTACTGTCTTGACCCCAATTTGGTTCGGGCAGCCCACGTTAGCCCACAACACAAGTCGGCGACCCCGTACAATACGAAGAAGCCATGCTTTTGAAAGGACACAAGCATAAATGAAACAAAAACATTTGATAAGATCAATTCGACCAAGATCACACGCTTTGCTTGATTATGTAGGTTACAAATGGCTCGCAGACCCCGCCCCTTGTTCAGCAAGCCGAGAGGCCATCAGCTTGCGCAGACTGTACCTTGCGTTATTTGGTTTGAAATTCAGGGTATTTGACTCACGAAATCTTGTCCTGTGCACTACGACGCACCCTGTCTGTTTCTGTTCGCTAGACGAAGCAGATGCACAGCCCAGAGCTGCAGTTCGAGTCATATAAACAGTCTAAGTTGCCTTGGTGGCGCCGGTAAGGCTGGGGCAGCAAGCCAGCCATGCCACTTCCACCAGAAGAGGACTCGCTCTCCGGCAGTCCCTCGAAGTCAGGGATGTGCGACTATGATATGCATGGTGAGTGTTGTCTGCTCTTTCCTGTGGCGTATGTGGCACGAGCAAGGCGGTGTTGGCTCACTCGTAGCCCGCACCAACCCGGCCTACGCGAGTACGGCCTGTTTAGCCTGCTTCCAGAGTCTTTTCAAATCAACGATCTGTACACATGCATGGGGTGCTGAATGGGTGGAGTGCCCTCGCTACGCAGGGACGCCAGGCATGCCAGCGCCCCTGAACGGAGAGTCGCAGCACGTTAGCATGCAGACGAACGGCGAGGGAGGGAAGATTCTTTGTCAGGTACGTGTATGAGCATCAGAATTGGGCACCTGCACGCCAGATCGTGCCCGCCAGCTGCAGCAGCAACAGCAGCAGCAGCAGCAGCAGTAGTAGCACCAGCATCTGCCTGCAGGTGCAGCACTCTGTCTACCACACGCAGTGCAAGGACAGCACTGGTCAACGGGATTCGTTGTGAATGCAGTCAGCACATTCACATCATCGGTTCTCACTGCCCTTGTCCTTGCCCAGTACGTACGTGCACCAGTATGCGTCCAACTTGAGGGATATGTTGTTCCTGCAGGTTGTGGACTGTGATGTGGACTTGCGCATGACCAAAGCATACAGCATCAAGAAGCGTCTCTGCCCAGACCACCTGCAAGCGCAGGCAGTGAAGCGGCGAGGCTCAGGCAACAGCTGGTGGCGGTTCTGCCAGCAGGCACGTGCCGGACAGTGCAGTAGCAGCGGCAGCAACAGCAGCAAGGGCTTGCCAGCTCAGCGGCTGTCAGACAGTTTGGTATTGTAGTGCCTCCAATAGAAGCGCCTGCACACGCTATTGTGATATGTTGAGCAGCTGAGAACCTCAACCCAGTCGATCTGGTCGTTGCATGCTCAGCAAATGTCCTGCCGCAGCACAGCACAGCACAGGCAGTCCTCTGCGCTCGGATTGATGCACGCATCTGACATGCATGCCATGCTGCTGTACGTGCTTGTTTTCCTGCAGTGTGGCAAGTTGGAGCCCATTGAAGCATTCGGTGAGTGCGCGGGTGTCGGTTGCACAGGGCATCACTTGCAGGAAACAGCCGCAGCTGTGTGCGCGTTGCAGGAACGTCTGACGCTTGCGCAGTGCCATGGTGTGCATGCCATGGTGTGCATGCCTGCAGCAAATCTGACCGCGGTTGCCGAATCTTGCTTGTTTTGCATCGCTGAATGTGTGCTGTGTTGCTGCCTCACTGACACACTTGCTGCTTGTGGCTGCCTGTGCCTGTTTGCTCGCACGGCTCTGCTTTTATCTGCTACTGTCAACGCCGCATCCTACAGATGGTTCCAAGCGGTGAGCAAGCAGCTGCAGCGCTGAGCGGTGTAAACCAAGAGGTGCAACCTGCAACTGCACTAGCAAGGCACAGCTATGTAACACCTAGGTGCAGCAGCTCTTGTTACCATATGCTGCTACTTTGCTTGTTGGTTAACCGCCACATTTGTGCATCCAACAATATGTTACACAACAGTGCTTCCACACATCACTGCCTCACCTTCCTTCATGTTCTGCTTTGCAGGAGCTGCCGTGCACGCTTGCAGAAGCGCCGCGCACACAACACCGCCAAATCCAGCGACCACAACGCCTACAGCTACTACCGCCAGCGGCAGCCGGTGCCTATCGGTGGCGGCGACCTGAAGCGGCACAAGGGTTCAAGCTTCCACAGAACCCCAACAGGTCAGCGCAGCAGCAATGGCCCAGACGGTGGTGATGACGGTGCTGCAGGTGGCTTTAGTGAGGATGAAATGATGATGCAAGAGCTGCATGGCGACGAAGACGATCCAGCAGCAGCAGCAGCGATGCCAGCGCCCATGCCGCTCAATGGTAGTGGAGAGCTGCGCTACATGCACGTCGCAGCGCAGCAGCAGCATCACCATGAGGCAGCACTGGACGCCTATGGCAGCATGAGTGCTGCAAGCCGCGCTGCGCTTGCGGCATCTGACCCTGCAGCAGCAGCAGCGCTTGCTGGGTACGGTATGGGTGTTGGTGGCATGCCTGACTATGGGCATTACCAGCCCCAGCACCACCACGAGCAGCAGCAGCACCAGCAGCAGCAGCAGCAGAGCTCGCTGCTGCACAGCATCATGATGGCATCAGGCAGCAATGGCGGCAACGGAGGCAACCAGCTTGCCGCAATGCAGGAGGTGTATGCAGCAGCGGGTGCAGCGCAGGGGATGGCGCGTGGGGGCTCCATGCCTGGAGATCTGGGAGCGTGGGCAGCAATGCACAGCGGTGCAGCAGCAGCAGCAGCTGCGGAGGATGCAGCAGCCAGTGCAGCAATGCCGGCCCCTGCAGGCAAATCAACCCCAGCAGCTGCGTTTGCAGCGGTGTGTGCGGCACTCGCAGATCAGCAGCAGGTGGGCATGCAGCAGCAGCAGCAGGCAGCGATGCGAGCATCTAGCGGAGATCTCCGCAACATGCTGCCAATGGACGCAAGATATGGACAGTTGCCTGGTCACATGTCTGGCCCGTCTGGCATGCAGCAGCAGAAAGAAGGCAGGAAGCAGCAGCAGCAGCAGGCGCACGGCACGCGATCGAGCCGCAAGCCTAAGATCAAAGTCAAGCCAGATCCTGCAGCACTTGCAGCAGCAGCAGCAGAGGTGGTCGGTGCGCTGACTCCTGGTCAGCTGGGTGCTGCCATTGCTGGTATAGCAGACGGTGATCCGGCAAACTCACAGAGCCATCAGCACCTGCTGGGCATGATCAAGCAGATGCTTGGCGGCATCACACCGCAGGGGGATGCTGCTGCAACGGCAGCAGTTGCGCACATGGGGGGTCTGGGGTCGCACTCTGGCGATTCCGTGGCGACGGCTGCTGCTGCGCTTGCTGGCATTGGTGGCGGTGCCACATCATCAGCTGGGGGCGGATCTGATGAGCTGGCGAGATCTGGCGCAAACACGCCAGGTCAGGATTCAGAAGCAGGTCAGGGAGAGGACCCAGCAGCAGCAGCAGCAGCACTAGCCCTTGGGCAGGGGATGGTGCAGCAGGATGTGGACGGGAGTGCGGCGCTGGCAGCGCTATCAGAAGCGATCAAAGCAGCGTCAACTGCAAACGGAGCTGCGGAAGCTGCTGCTGCTGGTGGTGGTGGTGGCGTTCCAGGGGTAGCTGGGATGATGCCAGATGATGCAGACGCTGCAGCAGCAGCTGCTGCTGCTGCTGCTGCTGGCAGCTCCCTGGCTGAGTTGGGTAGCTTGTTACAGATGGGAGCTTCGCTTTGCTCAGTGCTTGGGACAGCTGGCGTGACCAGTAATAGCTCGCTGGGACAGGAGCTGACAACGCGGCTGCTGACAGCTATCTTTTCGCAGTCGCCAGCTACAGCTGCTACGCTGATGCTCGCGCAGCAGCAGCAGCTGCAGCAGCTGCATGCCTCACAGCAGCAGCTGATGAGGATGATGGCTGAGCAGCAGGAGCAGCAGCAGCAGCTGTACCATGCAATGCAGATGCAGGCACATGCGCAGGCGGACCAGCATGCGTCTGCGCAGACTGACATACACATGCCGTTGCAGCAGCAGCAGCAGCAGCATGCGGAGCCTGCAAGCGGGTTTGATGCTCTGCTTGCTGCAGCCGAAGCTGAGGCAAGCGGGGGGCTTGACAACCACCACCACCAGCATCACCCTGCAGCAGCAGCAGCAGCAGCAGCTGGCCACACCAGCCAGCTGATGCTGCTGCCAGCACAGCAGCAGCTGATGCAGCGCCAGGGCAGCAGTGCAGCAGCGCCGCAAATGCCCAGCAACGCCGCAGCGCCAGCAGCAGCAGCAGAAGCAGCAGTGACAGCAAATGTGGCAGAGGTGGTGTCAGCGCAGCTGCAGGCTATGGCACAGCAGATTGCATCGACGCTGGCGCCGCTGCAGCAGCAGATGACAGAAGTGAAGACTGAGCTGCGCACAATGAAGGACTCTTTGGGGGGCCCAGAAGCTGTGGCTGCGTTGCCAGCAGCAGCAGCAGCAGCAGCAGGGTTTGGTGCAGCATCTCATCTGCAGTAAGGGGGTTGGGTGGTTTGTGCAATCGTTTCGTTGTGTCCCGGTTGAGAGTAGCGGAACAGTTTCAAGTTCTGTGAGACCGGCAGTGTGATGTTATGACAACAGCTGGTGGAGTGGTGCATGCCGGAGTGTTGCAAGCATGTTGCAGTCGCATCGTCGTTCCATTTTCATTCTGTGCCTGCACGTACAGCTGCAAGTCAACCTGCAAGAGCTGTACGTGCAGCACTGAGCACTGCCTATTTGGTGCAGCACGTGCGGCTTGTTCTTGTTGTGCAGCGCGCAGGAGCAGAGGCCGCATGTGCTGTCACCCGTGTTACGTTATACAATCAAGCAAGTGCACGTGTGGCTGTGCAGTGAGCATTGCTCATTCCTTGTTTGCTGCAGATCGTGAGCAGTGACGGGTCTGCTCCCAGTGTCTGGCAATGCATGCTTGACGTGCACGGTGTTGTTGTTGTGCACGCTGCTGTGGGCTTAGAGCATGTTGTGGTGGACCTACTGCTGTTGGCTGCAGTTGAAGGTCTGTAGGGCCAGCAGTGGCTGCGCTGTATAGCACCGTATACTGTGCAGGGGTAGGGGAGGCTGTTTGAGGCTGTGTGTCTGCATCACTCCCTTGTGTGTTGGGCATCTGCGCTGTTTGGTGTCCCGGTCTTTGATCGTGTGCAGGCGTTGCATAACAAGGTTTGCGGTGTGGTTCATTTCATCTATGTGTGTGCGTGTGTGCAGGTGTGACATGCTCTTTGTGTGTGTTATCTTTTCCGTGTGTGGCATCGCGAATGGCAGCCGTCATATCTTGTTCAACACTGCATGCGCAGGACCGTCACGAATTGACTGGTAATGCTTATTGCAGTGGAGGGGCAGGCAGTCGGCCTGGCCTGCTAGCCTGCCCCATGCCAGTTAGATCTGTCGTTGACTGTTTTGACTGCCAGGTGACGAGCACTTGTCATGGCTTGAGCAAGTTGCTGCCTGTCACATTGCAGTTGGACGCGTGCACTGGCAACAACCGTTGGTTTGCTAAGGTGCGCACTGTTCTGCTAGGAAGTGAAACACCGTATAGCATGGCGAATGCGTGAAGCATGGCAGAAACAGGTCACCCGTCCTCCATGCTTGGTTACGTATAGTTGGCGGCGGGTTGCTCGCGTTGTTGGAGGTTTTGCTGCTGTACATCAGGAGTCATGGTGCTCACGTTGTCTGTTAGGAAACTCGGCAGCTATGGCACCGCGTGCTTTGTTTTAGCACAGGGTTCCTGTTGCGAGGGTTTGGTGCCCCTTGTTGACCCTGCGGTGTTGCTTGTGTTTTATAGCAGCGCATGTTCTTGCTCCATGGATGGTGAGTCGGCATTGCTACCTTGATATGTTACTTGTTATCTGCGGTGCATAGCATGGAATGTGACGCATGCACTGGTGTGATTATATAGTGACGTATGATCAGCATGCATTGTGAACCGAACCAACCGCCAGGGGGTGTTGTCTGTATGGTGTCAGGTCAGGCTGCATGCCTTAGCTGCAAGCGTGGCGCCGCCATGGGGCGCAGCACTGATACGTAACATTACGCCGCACGACGAGATTATAGTTCCTATTTCGCGGCCAGCTCTGCATACACATGTCTATTCATTCTTTCATTCAGGCACTGCCCACTGCTGCTGTCAAATTGCGGATTAATCGATCGAGCAGTGGTGCCGCTTCGGTCTGAGCTTCTCTGTGCTGCTGCATACATTGCTGGCAGCGCAATCTGCCTTGTGGTTTGTGTCGTTACCAGGTACTTGCTGTCTGCGGGGTGATGGGATCCGTCATTGGCGCCAGCCCTGTTGATCATCAGGAGATCTGTGGCGCGCACTAGTTTTTCATGGTGTGGCAGCAGCTGCCAACACTAATCCGTGCATGCAGTAGCATGCAGTTTCAGACTGTGTTCGCTGATGTACACTGCTGCAGGACGGTGAACGCATTGCTGCAGCCATTGTCCGTGGCAGGGGTGCTTGCGTGGTCAGCTCGTCTAGTGTGCCTATCGTATAGCATGTTGACGTATTGTGTTCGTGGATGGCATCGTTGTTCGTATGTTCAGGGAGCTGGGGGTCTAGTGTGTTTGCCATTGATAGTGCCTGGCGGGAATCAGTGCACGTAGATGGTGCAACAGTTGTCTCAGCTTGTGCAGGCCTCAATGTAGCGCTGCGATGCCAGGCAGCCCTGCCTGCTATGTTATTCCTGGTGAGGGTGTCTGGTGTAAGTAAAACCCTGGTGTTTTTATCCTGGCACACAGCGACACTGCTGGGCTGGCACGGCACAGGATACACATGTTAGGCACATGGCCGGCACAGCGCTGGCAGTTGCACGCACAGTCTGGCATCAGGCATCTGTTATGAGTAGCGCTACAGCGCAGTGTCCTGGAACTGCTATATTATGATATGTCGGTGCAAGCACACTGCTGATGTTGTGATCCTCAGCGTATCGACCCAGTGCGGCATTGTCGTATCGTAGGATGTGCGTCGCGGCTTGTGCAGTCGTTGTGTACACACACATGTGTGTGTGGGCAAGGGGGTTTGGCCATGGTTGCAGTGTAGATCAAGGCGTACGGGTTGCGGTGTGAGGGCCATGTAGAATGCAAGCAGTTCTGGTCGCTGGTTTGTCGTCAAAGCTGCTTTCGTACTTCCGCTGCGGGCTTAGGGGCTGCGGGACTAGGGGTTGCAATGAGATGCCTCATATGAGGCGTGTCATGGTTGTGTGATGCTGCGTGTCCTAAGACAGGGTTGTGCTAACTCCGCCACCGCAGTACCGCCGCACGTATGGTAGGGTTGTGAACGTGTATTTGGGTGATGTGTCATGACTTGTGGCATGTGAGTTGTTCGAACACTCGCTCCGGGGGGTGCTGGGCAGCCGATGACTGCTGTTCCAACGTTTCAGTGCTGCCAGTGCTGTTCTCGGGGTGTTGGGGTCGTATAACACAATTAGCAACGTCGTACACCAGCCAGAGCTGCATGGTTCGAGACTGCATGCTGCATGCGGTGCACCATCTGCAGTCAGAGCATCAAAAGTTGTGGTTCTGTCTGAGGGACGACTGTATGGGGGACACCATAACGGACGCTGCTGCGGGTGTGATCAAATTGACTTTGAGGCCCTGTGCATGGCTTGCACCTGCTGGAGTGCATCACCTGTCTATGCATCATTTGATGTTTGCAAGCATGCGTGATTGCCACGTGACGTGATCAAAGTACCCAATGTAACAAGCCAAACACACAAAGCTGCTGTCATCATCATCATGTTACCCATTACAAAGCTGCTGTGTCACAGCTGTCAAATGACGGTCACGGTCCCATTTCAAGAGTGCTTTTCCAACTCTCAACCACAGCAACTCCTCAGTAGTGCTTGGCAAGCAGGCGCTGGTTCTGCTGCGTCATGCTGTGTCAAGTGGCGGCGGCATGCTACCAGGAGGTGCTCACACGTCAGCAAACACAGGCCACAATCCAACCCTTGATGCACCAAGCGGAGGTCAATACGCAACTGCTATTGAGCCTGATGATGATTGAAGCTCTGTGGCAGAACACACAACACACCAACCGAATGCCGTAAGACCCGAGCATCATGCATCCCGTCAATAAGTATCACAGGCCCAGGTGACCGTTGCAGTGTTACCAGTGGCGTGTGCAGGGGGGTGTTTGTCTGCTTCACTTGTGTGCACGTGCCTTCCAGTACCGCTGCATTCCTTACAGCCCCAGCCCCACTGTGCGGCCGTCAGCCCTCTTCAGCCCTTGCAGGAACTGCCGCTCAACATCAGCCAGCACACGCGCCTGCTGCTGCCTGCCCATCACCTGCGGCGCACTGACCTCACCGTCACCCATACCTGCCCCTGCCTGCTGCTGCTGCTGCTGCTGAGGGGGTGAGGAACCCTGCCGCAGGCCCCCCCCTGACGCAGGCTGCTGCTGCTGCGGGCCAGGGTGTGCGCCCATCAGCCGTTGAAAGCGCATCTTCTGCTGCGTGTCTGCAAACTCAGCCGCATCCCAGCGGTTGTTGCCGGTTGCTGGCACAATGCCGGCTGCTGCTGCATCCTTCTTGGCACTCCAGAGCATCTTTGCCTTGGCTTGCCTGTCAAGGCTGGACGCAGCGTTGCCTGCGACCGCAGCCGCACCACCCATTGATGCAGCAACTATATATGCAGATCTGTGGCAGAAGCCTTGCACCATGGAGTACGTTTGAGAGGGCTGCAAGTGCAGCTGGGCTTGCAGCGGCTACATGCAGTCCGGTGAAAGCTGCCGTGTCCACATTTGCTGCACGTGCGTGACGCCAACACAGGGCCATGCATACCTGCATCATCTGCCGCACTATGGCAGCACTTTGCTCCGCTGCTGCTGCAGCTGCAGCAGCCGCTGCTGCAGGTGACTGCTTGGGTGGCACTACTACTGGGGCATAGCTGCTGCGTGGTGCTGTAGCTGCAGCAACTGGCTGCGGTTGTGGCCGTGCACTTGGTGTCCTGACTGCACTGCTGCCTGACTGCCGCGCTGCTGCTGCTGCTGCTGGTTTCAAACTTGCAGCTGCAGGCTCCTCCTCCTCATCTTCTAGCCTGCATCAGGCCAACCCACTTCATTGCAAACGATGTTACTGACTAGACCCTCGGCTAGATTTTCACTGCATTTTGATATGAACGTGGTAATCACAAGGTGCCCAATTTGCAGACCTGAAGCTAATTATGATGTGCCGACTCAAGCTATGCTCTGTCAGCACACGGCAGCATCCATACTGACTAGACCCTCGGCTAGATTTTCACTGCATTTTGATATGAACGTGGTAATCACAAGGTGCCCAATTTGCAGACCTGAAGCTAATTATGATGTGCCGACTCAAGCTATGCTCTGTCAGCACACGGCAGCATCCAAGACACCCGCGCAGCACCAACAGCACACGGCCTCCAGAGCACAACTCACATGGTCCATCGGCTTGGTTTTGGTGGCTCTTCCTCGTTGTCACTGTTGTGTACCGGAGGCTGCTTTGCTGGCTGCGCGGTTCGCTGTTGCTGCTTTGAGCCCTCAGTGCTGCGCTGCTGCTTGCTGCTGTGGTGCCTGTGCCGGTGCCGGTCTCTGCTTCTGCTCCTGCTTCTGTGTCTCCTGGCATATCTATCTCTGCTTCTGCTTCTGCTCCTGCTCCTGCTTCTGCTTCTGTGCCTGATGCTCCCACTGCGAGGCCTGCTGTCCCTGCTGTGTCTATCCCTGTCTCTGCTGTAGAGGCTGTACTCCATACCGAGCTATAGAAAATACATAACGTATAGAAAAACTCAACTTAGCTGCTCTCTTCACAGTGCGCATGCTCATGCACCGCTGGCGAGAACGCAAACGCTCACACCCTGAACAACAAGCCCTGGTCACGATACCACGCAGGGTGCCAATGGGCCTGCGATCTATGCACGCCTTCAGGCAACTGATACGTGATCTGCTTTCGGATTGCGAAGTGCTGCAAGTGACGTGGTAGAACAGGCAGAAGCGGACCCAACATGGCCTCGCATTTGCAAGCACTCCAATCGTCACCAGCGCACAGGGCATGCTCAACAGTCTCGAACCAGCCTATAGTCGTAAGAGCCAGCCTGCACAGGTGTGGCATGTCATCACCTGACTGTCCTGCTGTAGCACTACCCTACTGCTGCTTGTACTCACTCAACCCACTTACCCCGATCTCGCAGATGCCGGCAGCAACGTGTGGTAGTGGCAGCAGCAGGTATGTCTGGCTCTTCAGACTGTACCTGGCAGCGTTCTGGCGACCTTCTGGCGAACTTCAAGTCCTTGCTAACCGTGTGTTGCTGCTGCAGCTGCAGATGGCCAAAGCTACATGGACAGAGACAGGGCAGCAAACAAAAAGGTGAGATCAGAACTTGGTTCAATCCTGTTACAAGTGGCAAGGGGCTCCTGATAGCTTGCAGCACGCACAGCGCTACAGCGTGGCAGAGGATGCGCCAAACGCTGCTTGCAGGAGTCCCAGCACCTCCTTGTTGCCAACTTGCTGCTGGTGGAAACACAGCTGCTGAGGACAACGAGGCTACAACTGTTGATTTCTGTATGTGCCAGCACAGACTTCTGCATGCCAGGTGCACCAGCTGACATGCAAACTCGATAGTGTGCAGCGCTAGCAAGTCATATGCATGGTTCAACCAACCGCATCTTCGCTGCTGCATGTTGTGCGTGCTGTGCAGCTGCAAGCGCTCAAGGAACGAGCCAAGCAGCACCTTGCAGCCATCTTGGATCAGCAGGCAGCAGCAGGCAGCAGCGGCAACGGCAGCAGCAGCAGCATGGGTTCAATCGATACGCGTGAGCTCCGTGCGAAGCTGGAGAATGCCATTCGCTTGATGCAGACAGGCCTGGTTGAGAGGGAGACAGAGGCAAGACGAACGCAGCAGCAGCAGTCGCAGCAGCTGCAGCAGTGTATGAGAACTGGCAGCAGCAGCGACTCAGCAGTACCAGCAGCGCCATGAGCATGTGCTGCATGTGTTCTCGTGCTAGAGAGTGCAACAGAGGCAGCAGCAGTTTCAGTGGTAGCAACGGCATCAGCGTGCTTGTGTGCCTGCGTAGTTGTTGTGCTGGTCTGTGTTGCGCAGCTGCAGAACAACCAGCGCATGCATACAAGCACGCTCATACCATTGCTGCCACTGACACTGCAGCAGTGGGACGGCAACTGCAGCTGATGTGCTTACCTACAGTCTTGGAGAAGGCAAGCAGAATAAGCAGCAGCGGCGCTGCAGCTCGCTTATGTATGTGCACTTGCGACCAGCAGCAGCGGCAGCTATGCCACTAGAGATCCAGACATACACAGATCAGACAGCAGAGCCATGTATGCACAGCCCGTGACATGCCAACATTAGCAAGGCTGCATACGTAAAGGCTCTGCATTGTCTCCTGCCTTCTTTGCCGCTGCCGCTACTGCTGCTGCTGCTGTGCATCTGGTCAGGTGCGGCTGTTGATGCTGGCAGCGATGTGCCGTGAGCACATCTTGCTCATTGGGCCCCCTGGAACAGCCAAGTCAGAGGTGAGGCAGCAGGGCCCTCTCGCCTGGCAGACAAACAATGTATGAGTTGGCGAATGAGCTACGCGTGGTGTGTTCACGCGCAACACCCGTGTTGGCCGACCCCTGTCTCAGCTCATCTAGGTCAGCTTCTTCCATGTTATAAATTTGGGTGAGTAACAATAATAACAACTTGTGATTGCCACGTGAATCGACTCCCACATGCATATCCGTCGTAGCTGCACGCAGGTTGGCCGGCGGCTGTGTCAGCTGATCCAGGGCAGCTGCTTTGAGCGCCTGCTGACCCTCATGCACTTGACCTCTGCATGTGTGCGTCCTGGTGTTGCGTTGTCGTTTGCTGCACGCAGGCCGGCCGGCGGCTGTCCAGGGCAGCTGCTTCTGTGTTTTGATATGGTGACTCCTGAGTGCTACGTCGATTTCGGCCCCCGCATGCATATCTGTCGCTTGCTGCATGCAGGTTGGCCGGCGGCTGTCTCAGCTGATCCAGGGCAGCTACTTTGAGCGGCTGCTGACGCGCTTCAGCGTGCCCGAGGAGCTGTTTGGCCCCCTCAGCATGCGGGCTCTGGAGGAGGACAAGTATGTGAGGCAGACGCGCGGCTACCTGCCTGATGCACAGGTGAGAGCGGTGCACCAAGAATGCGGCATTGGCCTGTCAGTTTGTAACGTGCATGTACCGTCAGGTTTGGGGCGATCTGACGCAGACCGTTGCATATGCAAGACATGCTGGCAATCGTCGCGCTGGAGTGCACTGGGAGCCGATTGAGTAAAGCATGCTTGCTCAGCTAGCTGTGACGCAAGCAGCAGCCAGCAAGCAGCATCAGCTGTTTGCCTCACAATGGGAGATGCTCTGAACGTGTCACGCACTGATGCTCCTCCTGCTGCTGCTGCTGCCGCTCCCCCTGCTGCTGCTGGCGCTGCTGCTGCTGCTGCCAGGTGTCGTTTATTGACGAGATCTTCAAGGCCAACAGCGCCATCCTCAACACGCTGCTCACCATCCTCAACGAGAGGCTCTTCGACAACGGCAGCCAGCGCCTCAAGGTGCGGCTGGCTGCAGCAGCAGCAGCAGCAGTGCACAAACAAACAATGCAGCCGAGATGCAAGGGGTTCTGCACATGCTTTAACAGTGTAACGTGCTGTGGCTGCTAACAGCAGCAGCAGCAGTGCACCATGCAGTGAGGTTTGAGGGTTCCACATGGTGTTGCAGTGCTATATCATTGCTACACGTAGCATGCTGTGTTTTACGGCAGCCAGCGCCTCAAGGTGCGGCTGCTGGCAGCAGCAGCAGCAGCAGCGCACAAACAAACCATGCAGTGCGAGTCAAGGCCTCCACATGCTTTTGCAGGCTACTTGCCTACCGTACCTGTGACAGTTCGCATGCGTATGCAGTAAATTTGAGTGCCTCCCCCTTCAGCAGCAAACACTCCAAATCTGGAGTGCCCGCTGCCCTGCAGTCAACAATAGCGTATTTGTTGACTGCATGGAAGTAGGCGCTTTGGATTTGGAGTGGAGGCATTTGGGGGCGGCGCTCAAGTTACTGCATAAGTGCGCGGACTGTGGGCGGACTATAGCAAAGTAGAGGAGGTTAAGGTTGCGTAACAGAGTGTGCCTGAGTGGCTGCTGCCTGAGTGGCTGCTGCGACTTCTGCACACCCTGTGCCAAATTGCCTGCCTTGAGGGCAGTCAGTCAGTGGAGCACTACCCTGCGACTAGTGGTAGTGAAAGTGGGTTGCATATGTAGGGCTTGTTGTTCAACCGCTGTGCTGCAGGTGCCGCTGGTGACGCCGGTTTGCGCCAGCAACAAGCTGCTTTGTGTTGCAACTGCTGCTAAACCTGTGCTAACCTGCTTAATTGTTCAACCAATGTGCTGCAGATGCCGCTGGTGCCGCTGGTTGGCGCTGGTTGGGAACCCACCCCTGGTGGTTCTACAGTGGACCTCCTCTACGGTTTCCCCCTCTTTCTGTAAAGACGTGTGATTATTTGAGTCCTGATTGATTGTGCTGCAGGTGCCGCTGGTGACGCTGGTTGGCGCCAGCAACGAGCTGCCTGAGAGTGAGGAGCTGGACGCGCTCTACGACAGGTTCCTGCTGCGCAAGGAGGTGAAGCAGGTCTCAGTCGCAGGTGGGTACTGTGATGTTGTTTGGCGCATGTTGGTTTTCTGACATGGGGTGTCAGCATATTACCGTTGTCGTAAACTGACACAGTATACACAGGGAGTATTGTAGGGCTGTACCAGGCACACGTGCTCTACCATCAAAAACGCAGTGTGATTTGCGGAGACAGTGTGTGTGCCTAGCTGAGCATTGCTGCATGTGCTGGATACGGCTGCAACTGCCTCTGGCGTTGACCTGTGTGCTGCCTGCAGGTCTGATGCAGATGCTGGACTACTATGCTATGAACATCAAGCGTGCTTGTGGAGCTTGTGTAACCTTGTCGTTGTGGCAACTGCCATGCTGCCTGGTTGCATGCTGCCTGCAGGTCTGACGCAGATGCTGGACTACTACGCCGGCAACAGCTACGATGACGGGGACAGCGTCACACCCAGCAGCAGGGGCGCACGCAGCACCACCATCCAGGTGAGCAGCAGCAACCTGCGCACCCACTTCTGCATGCTCAGTGCACGAATGTAAGCAGCGGACGCATGCACCTGCGTTGCAGCTATGAGTTGAGTTGCCGAACCAGCGTTGCTGCTGCCGCAGGTTGACCCCTCAGCGCGGCTGACCATGGACGACTTCCAGCTTTGTTAGTATGATTCAAACACAGCTATTAGTTAAGTTGCCAAACCAACTTTGCTGCTGCATGCAGGTTGACCCCTCAGCGCGGCTGACCATGGACGACTTCCAGCTTTGTTAGTATGATTCAAACACAGCTATTAGTTAAGTTGCCGAACCAACTTTGCTGCTGCATGCAGGTTGACCCCTCAGCGCGGCTGACCATGGAGGACTTCCAGCTTTGTTAGTATGATTCAAACACAGCTATGAGTTGAGTTGCCGAACCAACTTTGCTGCTGCATGCAGGTTGACCCCTCAGCGCGGCTGACCATGGAGGATTTACAGCTTTGTTTAGTACGATGCAAACACAGCTATTATTTGAGTTGGTCGAACCAACTTTGCTGCTGCATGCAGGTTGACCCCTCAGCGCGGCTGACCATGGAGGATTTACAGCTTTGTTTAGTATGATTCAAACACAGCTATTAGTCAAGTTGCCGAACCAGCGTTGCTGCTGCATGCAGGTTGACCCCTCATCGCGGCTGACCATGGAGGACTTCCAGCTTCTGTGTGGGTCTAGAGGCTTCTTTGTCAGCACAATACAATGTACTGTAATGAGCCCAGTGCTCATGTCATGAGACCAATGCGCAATCTTACAAGGAGGTCTTGTGCTTGTCTGCTGAGCTAATCACAGCTTTAATTTTAAGTTGCCGAACCAACGTTGCTGCTGCCGCAGGTGGACCCCTCAGCGCGCCTCACCATGGAGGACTTCCAGCAGACGCGCACAGCTGCGCTGTCTGCTGTGCGTGTGCCGCAGCATGTGATCCAGCTGCTGGCCGACCTGCGCAGCTACCTGCAGGAGAAGATCGAGCCTCCCGTGTACGTCAGTGACAGGAGGCTGGTCAAGGCAGTGGCACTCATGCAGGTGCGGACGCTGCTTCAGCACTTCAATGGTTAGAGCATCCTGAGTCTTGCAGCAGGTAAAGTCGTCATCCTCACGTCGCCTATATAGACCATACGAGCCTTTGCGCCTTGCTGCTGCACACCTGAACGCATGCAGGTTGCAGCATACTGCAACGGGCGCGACACGGTGACGGAGTACGACTGCCTGCTGCTGGAGCACGTGCTGTGGCAGTCTCCGGAGCACGCGCCCAAGATCGCAGACTGGCTGCTGAGCCAGCTGGCAGTGGACGACGGCATGAAGCAGGTGAGCAGGGATTGATCAATTGCACGTGTTTTGCTAGCAAGGTTATCACAGCAAGATCGCAGACTGGCTGCTGAGCCAGCTGGCGGTGGACGACGGCATGAAGCAGGTGCGCAGCAATTGATCAATCACAGGTCATCACAATGCACACCAGCATGTTCATGTGTGCTGAGCCAGCTGGCAGTGGACGACGGCATGAAGCAGGTGAGCAGGGATTGATCAATTGCATGTGTTTTGCTAGCAAGGTTATCACAGCAAGATCGCAGACTGGCTGCTGAGCCAGCTGGCAGTGGACGACGGCATGAGGCAGTTGCGCAGCAGATTGCGACAATCACATCATATCACGTTTCACGTCACATCACGCTATTGTTGGCTTAGCGCAGGTGGTGCCTACTGCACGTGCGCTTGTGTAGCCGTAGCTGTGTGTATAGCTGGGGCGTCCTGAGACTGTGACTGGCTTTGTTCTGATTGCCCAAGATCACAGACTGGCTGCTGAACCAGCTGGCAGTGGACGATGGCGTGAAGCAGGTGCGCAGCAATTGATCAATCACAGGGTCATCACAATGCACACGAGCAGGTCATTGTGTGCTCAGCCAGCTGGCAGTGGACGACGGCATGAAGCAGGTGCGCAGCAGCAGATCGCCACAAACACATCACATTATAAAACATTACATGCTCCAATCAAACGGCAGGGGCTGCTGAGCCAGCTGCAGTGGACGACGGCATGAAGCAGGTGAGCAGCAGATCACCACATTTACATCACGCTTCACTACATTACATGCTGCACTCAACCAGCAGTTGCAACCCAGAATCAGGAGCCGACAGTAAGCTCAAGAAGGGGGGGTACCATGCACACATTCACGCTGTTGTTGGCTTGGCACAGGTGGTGTTTACTGCACGTGTGAATGTGTAGTCGTAGCTGTGTGTGTGGCTGCTTTCCGCAATTGGAGGGCGTCCTGAGACTTTTCTTGTTCTCGTCTGCCGCTGGCCGCAGGTTACATACCTGCTGAAGGGCCTGTTTGGGCGCGCCTGCAAGCTGCAGTCACACGGTGTGACTGGTAGTACAACTTGCTGCCTTGCCTGCCGTCCACTTATAACATGTTATGTTTGTGTCCTGCGTTGTGTCATGCAGGTGACGTACTTGCTGAAGGGCCTGTTCGGGCGCGCCTGCAGGCTGCAGTCACACGGTGTGACTGGGAGTCTGACATGCTGCCTTGCCTGCCAGCCACTAAATAATGCGTCACCTTTGTGTTCTTGCGTTGTGTCATGCAGGTGACGTACCTGTTGAAGGGCCTATTTGGGCGCGCCTGCAGGTCGCTGGGGGGCGCGACTGGTAATGTAACATGCTGCCTTGCCTGCCGGCCACTCATAACACGTTACTTTTGCTTTTGCGTTGTGTCATGCAGGTCACATACCTGCTCAAGGGCCTGTTTGGGCGCGCGTGCAGGTCGCTGGGGGGCGTGACGGAGCCCATTGAGGCCATCCGTGATGAGTGTGGGCAGCTGCGAGGGCTGCTGGCAGCTAAGCTGGTGCAGATAAACACCAACCTGGAGGGTGAGCATGTGGTGTGTGGTTCTGATTCAGTTTTCAGGGCCTCAACAGCTGTTCAAATGATTGTTCCACAATTCTGTCACAGTGTGACCGGCTGTTGTCACATGCTTAGCCACGTAACATCAAGCAGCTGGTTTGCACGCGATGCAGGGAGTCAGCGTGCAAGATGTTATCATGTGTGCCTAACGTGCATGATGTGTATAGTGTCTGGCTTTGCAGCTTACGAGCACTGGCAGCAGTGCTAGTATGTAACCGCACTGGAGGGTGAGCGGTTGCAAAGGGCATTCGGACCAAACATCAACACCTCACTGCTGACACCCTTTTTGTGCATGCTGCTGCTACTGCTGCAGGTGGCTTCCCCGTGGTGCTGAATTAACCTGTGGCTGGGCCGTGAGCAGGCACGCTGCGCGCAACCTGCAGTCTCACCTCCCAAATCACTGCTGACAACTTGTTGTTGCATGCTGCTGCTGCTGCTGCTGCTGGGCTGGGCTGTGAGCAGGCACACTGGGCACGCCATGCAGTTTCACCTCCCAAGTCACTACTGACACCGTTTTCGGCGCCTCATGCTGCTGCTGCTGCAGGTGGCTTCCCAGTCGTGCTGGACAACCTGTGGCTGGGGCGTGAGGAGGGTGAGGCAGTGGCGGCAGCACTGGTGCCCAAGCTGCAGAAGACCAAGGTGGCAGTGGAGCAGCTGCTGTTCGAGGTGGCAACGCTGGAGGTGGGTTGGTGGGAAGACTGAAAAGCTTGCTTGCTACAGGTTTGTGGTTGATGATTTGCCGAGTAGCTTGCACCGTGTTTAGTGGCTGTGGAGCAGCTGCTGTTTGAGGTGGCGACGCTGGAGGTGGGTTGGCTTATTGATGCCTAGAAAAAAGTGACGGTTGGGGTGTTGCGGTGGGAAGACAGCTGGCTTGCTACAGAGCCATGGTTCATGTTTTCGCATGCAGCTTGCACTGCTCTGGTGGCTATGAAGCAGCTGGTGGTTGAAGAGGCGGTGACTGCTGCGCATGCTGCACTAGGGGGAGAAGTTGATGCTGTCATGCTGGCAAGCATGCCGCTGTTGCAGCAACCAGTCTTGTTGTTACTGGTGCTGTTGCTGTTGACTGATTGCATTGTTGCTTTCAGCGCTTTGCAAGGAAACAGTGATGGTGTCATGCTTGCCAATGCGAAGCCCCGGCACTGACATTTGCTATGTCACTGCTGCTGCTGCTGCTGCTGCTGCTGCCTCCCTGCTGCTGCTTGTGCTGCTGCTGCTGCCAGATTGCGCTGGAGGAGAACAGCGATGCAGTCGCGTTAGCCAACCTGATGCCCAAGCACTCACACCTGCTATGTCGCTGTCGCCGCTGCTGCTGCTGCTGCTGCCAGATTGCGCTGGAGGAGAACAGCGATGCAGTCACGCTGGCCAACCTGATGCCCAAGCACTGGGCTGACTTCATCCGCAACAGCCCCATGGATGAGGTCAAGCCCATCGGCACAACACCACTGCGCATCTGAGCCTCATAGGCTATGAGGCAGGCTGCTGGCATGCAGCTTATCTTGCGCATGACCGGATGCCGACGGTGTGGCCTGCGCCGCACAGGGTGTGTCGCTGGTTGTGGGGGATGGCGCAGTTCTTGGACATGGTGAAGGTCATCGGCACAACACCACTGCGCATCTAGACGCGCAGTGCTCAGATCTGAGCAGGGCACTCAGGTTGGCCAGATGATGAAGGTGGCCTGCACCGCACAGGGCTGTGCTGCTAGCTGTGGTGGACGGTACAGTGCTTGGACGAGGTGCAGCCCATCGGCACCACACCTCTGCGCACCTGAGCAGGGCACGTTGGGAACTGGGTGAGCTGACCTGCAGGCTGGCAGGTGTGTTGAATGCGTCCGCAGCATGCTGCTGTGTAGGGATGAAGTGAAGCCCGTTGGTACCACACCATAGACGCTGTGACGGTTGCCACTTGCTATGCTTTTAGTATGCTGGGTGCTTGTTGCATCAGCAGCTGGCTTTGGGTGTTTGACTGCATATTTGTGCAGTTGTAGGCAGGGGCATTGACTCCTATGCATTCGCAGGGTCAGGAGGGTCCAAATGCTGCATCTCGGCTGCTGCAGCGCACACTGCAGGACGTGTGTGTTGCCCAGGGCGGATCACTGCATGGCTGTTACATTTGTGTACAGTTGTCGTAACCTCAGCACCATGAAAGTTGAAGCACATGTCTGCTGGTTTGTTGTTCTTGTGCTTGCGGCTCTGCAGGCGGGCCGACCTGCACAAAGAGCTGAGTGTGCCGCCGACTCGGACATAGCCGCCATCATTGTGTTCGCATGGGGGCTCCTTTGCGCTGTTATTGAAGCTTGCCACCATTGTCCGTGTGTGCGGGGGACGTCTGTGCGGCTTTCCCAGGTACGATTGACCAGTGATTTGCCCAAACAGCAAGTCATGTTCGGCAGCTCATCTGCAGTCCAGAAGCGCCTGGGACATGCTGCATGCCGTGTTGTGTGGTTTGTGTTGTGCCAATCAAGATGGTCGCTAATCCAGCACGTGCACAGCAAGTGCAGTATGTATGGGTGCATATCTGGCTGTGCTGCGGCAGCCTAGTGGGCACTTGAAATACCTTTGGTGCGCCGGCAGGCGTTGAGTTGCTGATGATCAGCATCATGACGTGCTTGGCCCGCATATGACAAGTGCCACCGCATGTATTTTATGGTTAACATGATGTTGGGCTGTTGAGCATCACGTATGCGTACTCATTCATTTCATCAAGCCTGCGCGGGATCGAACACCCAGGACTTGAGTTACGGGGCCTGGCAAGAAAAATACCCAGGCACCAATAACTCACTGGGTACGCTCAACGCCACGATCAGGTCCTTGATACTCAGTGTGCACTGCAGCGGCGCTGCTGCCGGTGCTGGTTGGGCATGCAGGGGCCAGTGCGCGCAAAGGCCGGTGCAGGCTGTTATTGCAGGTCTTTTACTTAGGCCAAGGCATGGCCTGGCCCGAAGGTGGCTTTCACAGTTGTCTGGCCTCCTTGTGGGGGCGCACCCAACTGCTCAGTCTGTTTGCACACTGCTCAGTCTGTTTACACACATTGGCGATTGCAAACATCGGAAGCCTCGGCCTCTGCAGTCTAATGCATGATCTGAAGCCAAACACACGTTTGGCAGCCGTGCATGCTGCACAGCGCCCCTGAGGGGCTACTTCCTCGTAGCCTACGTAGTACGTGGCATAGTGGTCATGGACATGTACGCACTTCATGGTGACCGCTGTTATGTTGGACACAGTCCTGATACTCCATCGTCACATAAGTTGGGCAGTGGGCCGACACCAACCACAGCAGCCGGCACGCCGATTGCGCAACCCAAGACAGGGATGACCACAAAACCAGCCATGTAGATGACTGCTCTAAGTTGCACCAGCCATGCAAAACATGTGTTACAACATGAACCACCGTGGTATGCGCACTAGTGCAGTACTGCTACACCTGCAAGCAGCACGTTTAAGTCGGTGTTGCCGGTGCATCCACACTTCCGCCCTCTCCCTGCTGCTGCTGCTGCCGCTTCAGCTTCTTGCACAGCTGCTTGTGGTGTGGCCACACCGCCACCTGGCACTCCCTGCTGCAGAACCTGGCACACCTGCAGCCTGCACACACGCACTGCTTGCCTCCCACCAGCTCGAGCAGGAGCTCCTGCTCACTGGGCATCAGCATGTTGATGCAGCCTGCGTTGTTGCAGCAGCATGCCAGCGCAAACTGGCCACAGAAGCCGGCCGCCCACTGCTGCAGCTTCTGCGCAAGCGGCGCCAAATGCTGCTGCAGATCTGCTAAGCTGCTCTGCACTTGATGGCAGCAGTATTCCACTGCTGCCTTGGCCCCTTGCCGCTGCTGTTCACTAGGAGTGCGTGGCTAGTCGCCGATGCCCACGTCCTGCAAACAGCGCTGCCACAGCGGGTCGGGGTTTGGCAGCCCATCAACCAGCCTCCTGTACTCTGCTGCTGTTGCCTCTGCTGCTGCCGCTGTGCCTGCAAGTCCTCCTGCCAACCCCAGTACTGCTGAAAAGTCGCAAGACAATGCTTCTAGCTGCAGCAAACTTTGATGGATGCTGTCCCCACTGCTGCTGCCTGCCACTGACGCCTGCACCAGAGATGCACGCAGATGCATCGCCCAGAACACCCCCTAGCAGCGGCCAACGCGCACATAATAGTGCCAATGTTGGCTTGGATGTTATCTGAGAGCTGCTTTCGCAGCACAATATCTTCCTGTGCTGTCTCTGTGGCCGCCGCAGCTGCCGCTGCTGCTATTCCTGACACGTCCCCTGCACCCACATTGTCTGGTGCCTTCAGCACTTCTGGTGTCCTGTAGGCTGCAAATACTGACAGCAGCTCAACGCTTGCGGACATTGCGCGTGCCAGCAGCAGCAGCCACGGTACACAGCAGCCAGTCCCCTCAGGTTGCCAAGTTGCTGCTAACTCCGTTTCATTCCGGATCGCACTTAGGTTTGAGCCCTCGTTCAGTAGGCGTTTAACGAGGGTGATGACGCTCGCCAGTCCCTGATTGCACTCAGATAGGACTGCCATGCAAACAGCGCCACGCACATGCTGCTGCTGCTGCTGCTGCAGTGCCTCTGCCGCACCTGAGACAGGTGCTGGCTCAGGCTGTTGCATCAGCAGCAGCATGGCTTTCACATAGCTCAGCAGCAGCTCCAGCAGCTGCTGCTGCTCCCTGCTGCCCACTGCTGCCGCTGCCGACTACTTCTGTCACCATAGCCCCCAAGCCGCTGCTGCTCAAATCGTTCAGACACAGGCACGACAGGCTGTTCCTGAATGCTGCCCACAGCGCACTATGTGCATCTTGCACGCACGGCTGCTGCTGCTGCTGCAGCAGCAAGCGCAAGTACTGCTGCAGCAGCTGTGTGAAGCCCTGGGCCAGTTGCTGACACACTGCCTGCTGTTGTTCTGAAGCAACAAACTTGCAGTGGGGCGCCAGCCTGCTGAGCTCTGCTGCAAACTTCAACCAGCCATCAAACATCTGCACCGGATAGCAGGGATGTGATGAAGCTGGAAACTGCACAAGTGTTGGGCCACTGGCTTCGCCTTTGCTGCTGCTGCTGCTGATGGGGCCCATCCTGCTGTCGTTGATGCTGCTAGCGCTGCTGCTGCTGTTGCTGTTGCTTTGCCGTGTAACGCTGTCACTGCTGCCTTGTCCCGAACTGCTTGCAAGCAGCTCCTGCATGTGCTGCGCTGCTTGCTGCAGCAGCTGCTGCACTGGCAGGTCCCACACACCCATGCTGAGGCTGCTCCTCCTGCCTCCTGCTGCTTGGTTGAGCTCCGCAGCTACCAACCCCAAGCATGCCAGATACTTAGGGGCTGCGATGAGGGCCTGCACGGTGAAGTGCGTGAAAGCGTCATCTGCATTCCTGCTTGAGATCTGTGCAACTGTGTCAGTCAGCAGCAGCGGCACTGGCATGGCAGCGACAGCCAGCTGCAGCTGTGCCGCAGACAAGTCTGATGCTGTCACATCAGATGCGCTGCGCCCAAACTGCTGGCTGCTGAGCTCTGCAGCTGATGCCACCGCTTGTTCCAGCGCAGAAGCTGCTGCATTTGCCGCAAGCTGAAAGTTCATGTAAGGGTCCTCTGGGTGTGCATTCTTGCGCTCTGCTGCAGCCACCAATGGTAGCATTGCTGGGGCGAAGCCTAGGCGCTGCCACAGATGCTCATGGGACAGGGTTGCTGATGTTACTGGGCTGGCTGGTTCCTGTGCTGCTGGCAGCAGTGCTGTGCCTGCATGCTGCCTGGGACAGGTGTATGTGCTGCTGATGCTGATGCTGCTGTTGGGACTGCCGCCGTAGCCAGCGCTGCTACTGCTGCTGCTGCTGCTACCTGACCCATCTGCAGGCGGCAAGGCCTGCAGTACGTCCAGGGTATAGCCTGCTAGGTTGGCAAGCATCAACTACCCGTAGTGCGGGGAATGCAGCAGTTTGCGCATGTGATTTCCCAAGCGGCTGTCATCCACGCCCTGCCCAGCGCCATCACTGCTGCTCTGCTCTGTTGTGACACGCAGCTGTAAATACATCAGATGGCGGCCAAGCTGATTGCAGATGGTAACGATGCCTGAGGCTACTGCTGCATCCTGTGCTGTTGCTCCTGCAAGTGCTGCCATGGCCAATCGAGCAGCTGGCTCTGCCACAGCTACTAAATGATCAGCAGCAATGATTGATCTTGCCATTCCAACGACAGCAGCCAGCGCCAGCTGCAGCAGCCGCAACGACAGCAGACGCATGCTGGCTGCTGCTCTTGCTGGTGCAGAGCTGCTGCTCTTGCTGGCGTTGCTGTCGCTGCGCCCGCCGCTGACAGCTGCTTCTGCGAGCACTGCGTTCTCCTGCAAGGCCAGGGCCAGCTTGGGCAGCAGCTGATCCCACAGCGCATCCGAAACTGATTTGGTCAGCGCACTGGATGCACCGTCCCTGCTTGATCTGCTGTGATCCGTTACACTTCTGCTGCTGCTGCTGCTAGCAGCACTAGTACGCTTGTAAACGAGGTTGCGCTGCAGCATGTCGGCTACCGCCAGCACTTCAATTCCTGCAGCAGCCACCAGCTCTACTCGTGCAGCATACGCAGCTGCCCTCCAGTCCCGCTGCCTCCTGCGCTCTCCTAGTACTGTGTTGAGCACTGCAAACATAGCCTGGGGCAGGCCATGCTTTATCACTGCTTTGCGTGCAGCACCATGGGGTGCAGGCTGGCTGGCTAAGCTGCAGATGGCGTGGCAACCTGATTCTATGAGGTTTTTGTGCTTGAGGCTGTCTGCTGCTGCTGCCCAGGCCTTAGAAGTGGCAGCAGCGTCCATGGTTGCTGCAGACTGTCGAGTGGCAGGCACACTGATCAGTGCTTCATACCCCCGTACTTCAATATATTAAGGTGTTTGGTAGGAATCGGATGGAGAACAACGGTGTCTGCCTGTTGAGGGCTGCGGACTGCAAGTCTGTTGTCCAAGGCAAAGGTAATGCACAATGAAGGTTGCCAGCACCAGGTCAAACGAAAGCGCTACAGCAACGATTGGAAACTTTCAAAGATGCATGGCGAATCATTGCATACCACACACTGCGAGAGCACAGCAGTGCCTTCGCAACAGGGCCAGACGCTCGTACAGGACTGCCGCGTCATCATTCCCGCAGCGGGTTTCGATCATCGGCGATGCCATCCCCGTCACGTACACACCTGCTCAATCGCATTGGTACACTAGCTGTACAGCAGCAATGAAGCTGAGGGGACCAGCAACCGTCTAAGTGTTGCAGACCCTGATACAAGTATTGCACCAGAGCATATCAGTGCAGGGATCGCCTAACTGCTGGAAGCACATCAAACAGGTCACAACACTTCGAGCTCAATAGGCTGCAGCCTTGCAACGCCTCCAGTCCCTGGTCCAACTACTGCTGCCCAGCCTGGCCCACTAGTGCCACGTGGCTAGTGCTGCCAGTTGGTTGATGCTGTTTGCAGGCATTGTCTGACTGCTCAGCACCGATTCACACATGCACATGCACAGCTCCCGCTGCAGGCTGTGATGGCAGACCTTTGGTTGATACCTGAGCCAGGCCTGGGGCCATGTCTGCAGTCACTGACCACCAGAGTGTGCTCGGTGAGGTGTTGGGTGGGAGGAAAGCTGAGGGGAAGGATTCTTATGTGCTGTTTGTTGACACCTATAAGGCTTTTCCAACAGTGTGGCTTGATGGGCTCTTTCAAAAGCTGTGGGACAAGGGTGTGCGTGGAAAGATGTTCCGTGTACTCTACAACTTGTATCAGGGTGCGCGCCGTGTGGTGTCTCACGAAGGTCATGTCACTGAGAGCTTCACATGTGACCTTGGTTTGCATGAGGGCGATGTTATTTCCCCACACTGTACCTGTACTTCATTGATGATCTGCTGCATGAGGTGCATGCAAAGCACCCTGGCATCACCCTTATGGGCCCTTGTGACGAACCTGCTGGTCAGGTTGTGGCAGCCATGCAGGCTGATGACTTTGTTGCTGTGTGCGGATCTCTGGCTGAGGTTCAGGCTGTGGCTGCAACAGTTTATGAATACAGTTTTAAGTGGCGGTTCAAGCTGAATAGCTTGAAGTCTGCTGTCATGCATGTCTCACCAGCTAGACAGCCCAGCCAGTTGGCTGACTCTGGCATCATTTGGAATGGTGTGCCTGTGCCTGTTGTATCAGAGTACTGCTACCTTGGCCTGTGGTTCAACAATGCCTGCAACTGGAATACGCACTTTGAGAAGATGTTGGCAAAAGTGCATCGTGTGAAGGGTGGGCTCATGCCAGTCTGGAAGAGCCGGCTCATCAGCGTGGAAGTAAAGCGTATCATTCTGCTTACATGCGTTCGCCCGATTGTTGAATATGGCAGTGAGGTCTGGTTTCCGTCAACTGCAAGGCAACTGCAACAGATTGACAAAGTGCAGACTGACATCATCAAGTGCTCAATGCGTTGTGGCAAGGAGCGCCCTTGCACTTCACTTGTTCTGGCTGAATGGGGTGTGAAGCCATTGCACATGTGGCTTCATCAGAGGGCGATGGAGTATTACTTTAGGGTTCAGCGTATGCAGAACTGTCGGTTGCCACATCAGGTGTTTTCAGCTGAGTGGAAGCGCCCTAGTGGTGCTGTTGCGGTGACACCTTGGCATAAGTATGTGCAGAGTTTGCTTTGCAAGTATGGTGTGGATGTTGAGGCGGCGGCTGATCGAGCTAATGCGTGCAAGAATCACATCAACCGTCAGGTCAGGAAGCTGCATGCAGACAGAATTGTTTGTGAATCACTGCAGCACTCTACTTTGAGCCGTTACATCACGCATGTGCACCCTACACATGCTGATACCATGCGTTTTAAAAGGGCTAGGCCCTTTTTGTGTTCTGGTGCGCCAACGCGTGGTATTGAGTTGCTGATGCGTGTTCGAATGGGCTGTCTTTGCGTGCATGAGCGTACCAGTCGTTATGGTGGCAGCAGAGCTGATTCTAACACAGCATGTCCTGCTTGTGGTCAGGGTGTTGAGTCTTTGTCACATCTGATGTTTGATTGTCCCGCTACTTCTGCTCAGAGGGATACTATGCTTGATGAAATTCGGTCTGTTTTGCGTGATGTTGCTGGCGGCGCTGAAAAATTGCGCAATGTGTTGTCGTTGACTGATGCATCCACTAAGTTGTTGCGTTTTGTTTCTGATGATATTTGGGGTAGTAGGGGGGTGTGCTGAGTGATATCTAGGAGCATTGCTGAGTATCTTGTCCAAGCTTGGGATGTGCGTAATAATTGCAAACACAATGGAGCAGTGCTCCCTCTTTCTTCCGCTCTTGAGGGGCGCGGGGCCGATGGCGTTGATGCTATGGCTTAATGGGTAACATGATGATGATGATGTCTGCAGTCACTGCAAACGGTGTTTGCAGCAGTTTGGCGCCTAATACCTGCAATGCGTTCCGTACAACGCCGCGCATGTCGGAGGTGCAGAGCTCTGCAGTGCAATGCATGATCTGAAGCCACACACACTGTTATAGTGACACCGTGACAGCAAAGCTTCTCGCACACATGTTACAAACAATTTGGAGCGCCACCAACAGCATGAAACCCCGCCATCAGGCCTTGGCGCCTGTGCTGACCGCAACCTGTGTCATCTGTGCATTGATATTGCATCACGATATGACCCTCGGATATTGTACAAGCCACAACCGTGTAAATCCGATCGTTGACATCACACAAAACTCATACATGCTGTCCGACGACCACGCCGACCACAACAAGGCTGCACTGCATACCGCCATGCTGCCCTTGCGGCAGGCATGCTGCCCTTGCGGCAAGCATGATCGGCAGAAGCTGTAATCAACTGCTGAATGCTGGTGGTACCTGCTGCAACCAAAAATAGCGTGCATGCTGAGCCTGGCATGCAGCAATGTATGCTGCTTCCGCAGTTGCAGCAGGTGCCACCAGCATTCAGCAGTTGATGAGTGTCGGAGACTAGTACTACAAAGCAGCCACCAGTCTGCACGCCGCAAACCTTGGCTCACCATTTGAGCATCAGAGAGGCAGCAGCTGCTCTACGTGGAGTATACTGCAAACGCCCAGGTGATCAGTAAGACTCCAGCAGCTTCTGGTCCTGCAAGCAAACAGCACAACAGGAGAAAAGCGCGCAAACTGCCGTCAGGCTAAGCACAAGCAGTACAGGCAATGCAGCAGCCCACGTGTTCGAGCAAAAACAAGTTGTTCTGCTATTTCCCATGCAACGCTGTCACAGCTTGTGCATTCAGTTGCACCCACAACACTGCTCCTGCCAGTGACCAAGCAATGCCCTACATTTGCAGCCTCAGCCCTGCCACACCCTCACCCCTCACCCCTCTGCCACCTGCACTCACGCAAACACCTATCCTTGAATGCTTCACAAACCCACCTTGATTGTCCGCTTGCCAAACTCATGCTGCCGCTGCACGGCGTAGCACAGGTGGTCGCTATGCAGCCACGCCTGCAGCTCAGGCAGGCTACGCAGCCCTGCAGCAACGCCCTGCCAGTGTGCCAAGCTCGCTGCCTCCTTTTGCAGCCGTGCGCTGTACACGTACTGGTCAAAGCAACCCTCATCCCTCGCTGACAGGAAGGTCAAGGAGAACCTGCGTAAGACATAGTACAGCCGCATGTATGGAGTTTGCAGGCGAGGCAAAGCGGCCCAACAGGAGGCACAGAACATCACTGTAATAAAGACTTGACTCCCCTCACCATTTGCAGGAATGTATCATCTCCAATACAAAGCTGCATGCGCTCCACGTAAACCACAAAATGACAAAGCTGCACGAGGTTCCCGCGCTTCGACCGTGCACACACACACATTCCCATGTGTAATACACGCTGTTTGCATGCCCACCTGTGGGGATCGCCAAATAGGCTGCTGCCAGCCAGGCGGTATATGTCCGCAAACAGCGCCCTGCTGCGGGGCATGTGGAAGTCGCTTGTCACAACAGCCAGGCGTGTCCAGGCAGCAGGCAGCGCATGGATGGCCAGGGAGAAGTAGGTGTTGCCGACTGTGTCGAAGCTGGCAGTTTCCTGCAAGCACCACAAGCACACATGCACACGTTTGGGTCAACAGCAGCGGCCAAATGCAACTCTTAGGTTTACCTGGAGCGCCACCAGCAGAAGGGCAGCAACTGCACATCATGATGCGCATACCTACATCGACAAGCCAGCAGAGCTGTACAGAACTGTGTCCCATAATAACACAGTACCCTCACAAAAGACTGCGGATGCAAGTGCTGTTGTCAAGAGCCATTTGGGCATATGATGTCTCCAAACCACCACACATGGCCCCCTTTTACCTGCATGCAGGCACATGCCATGCGTAGCATATTATGTCATGATCACAAGCAGTCAACGCCCCCACATAAACGCACCTTGAGGATATCGCCTGCTGCCACTCCAGATGCCATGAGGTAGTTGGCCATGGCGGTTGACTCATGCAGCACATGGCCGTTGGCGCCCAATATGCTAGGCTTGTGGGGGGTGCCGCTACCTGCAGGCAGCACAAGCAGCAGCAGCAGCAGCACACCATCCAACTCAGATCTCTGTTTCTTTTGCAGCCTTATCATGTGACATGTACCTGCTGGCAGCAGCACCTCCTCTTGCTATCCACCACACTGCTGCTGCTTGTCACAAGCTCATCACGCCATGCACGTCTATAACAGCTGACATACAGGCCAAATGAATGCAATACCAGAGCTCTGTTGTGCAGTGTGGGGTATCCGCAACCCAGCGTCTATGGGTTACATACTGCATGCGGCATACAGCATACCACAGGCGCTGTATGCCAGGTGCTGTTGGGTGCCTAAAGGCACAGATCTATCCTACCATGCACAGCAATGACATCACACCTACACATCTACCAAACTCAGTCGTAGGTGCTTGAAGGGGGATGGAGCTGCCAACTCACCTGAGCACAGGATTGGTGGTTTCCTGCCCAGCATCATGTGCAGGTCACGACCCACATCCAACCGCCTCTCTGCCCAAACAGGCAAGCCACCATCAGGCAGCAAGCCCCCAGCGAGCACCACAATCGCATCAAACTGCATGCTGGGCAGGTCAACTGCTTGCAGGACACGAAAATCCTGCTCTGTACTGATGGTGTTGGAGCTACTAGTAACTGATGCTTCATGGCCTGATCCTCCGTTGCTGCCTGTAGTGCCGTTACCATTGGCGGCACCGTTAGCACTGCCATTGCTGCTTGGAGCCGCAATGGCCGTGCCGCCGTTGCTGCTGGGGGTTTGCTCGTGTGCTGTTTGACTGGGCCAGGCCTGTACTTCGCACAGCCATGATATGCTGCCAGGGCCAGTTTGGCAAGCAGCTGGGTTTGCAGTGCTGTAGCACCTGGTTACCCGAGCTGCGCTCTGCTTCAGCCTTACTACTCCTGCTCTTGTGTTGCTGCTGCTGCTGCGGCGGCTACTGTTGCTGTTTGCTGGCTGGGTCGCATAGTGGTTGGCTTGATGCAGCGGGAGCTCTGCATGTCTGCAAGCCTTCAGCCTTTGAGGTCTGCACGCCGCAGCTGCTGCAAGTACTCTGCAACTAGGCCGTAGCAGTACGCCTGTATGCTGCTGCAGCACTGCTGCGGCTCGCTGCATGCTGCTGTTGCCGCTGCTGCTGAGCGCAGATGTCCTGCAAGCGCGGCTGCCTTGGGGCAGGCAGCTGTGCATGCTGCTGCTGCTGCTTCTAGTGTACAGAGCAACAAGAAGGGATACCGGGTATATTGTATGTGGCTGCACTGGTACTACTAAGCTCCACAGGTGCTGAGCTATGACACAGTGCTTGTCGGCATCAACCGACTGGCAGCACTGGCGCTGGGCAGCAGCAGTTGGACCAGGGACAAGAGGCGTTGCACGGCTGTAGACTCCTGAGTTTGTGGACTCCTGCGATTGTGTGGACTGTTTGATGTGTTTCCAGCAGCTTGGCGATCCCTGCACTAATATGCACAGGTGGGAACCACCTCAACACTACAGACGGTTGCTGCTACTCTCTGCTCCCTTGCTGCTGTAAAGCTGAACCAATAATGCGATTGTTCAGGTGCAAGCGTGACGGGTGGGCATGGGATCCCACTGCGGGAGTTCATGACAGTTACGCGCGTCTGGCTACGTCTGGGTTGTTGCTGTGCCCAGGCGTTGCGTGCTCATGCAGCGTGTGCCCTGCCACATTTAGTTGGCCTTGATCCAATCGTTGCTGTAGTGCTTTCGTGACTTGGTTCAGGCAGTTTGCTTTGTGCATTACCTTTGCCTTGGACAACAGGCTTGCTGTTCGCATGCGCTTAGCAGGCGATCACCGTCGTCTTTCGGGTTTGATAATCACGTATCAGCATCAAGTCGTTATATACGGGGGTATGAAGCACTGATCAGGGTGCCTGCCACTCCACAATCTGCAGCAACCATGGACGCTGCTGCCACTTCTAAGGCCTGGGCAGCCGCAGCAGACAGCCTCAAGCACAAAAGCCTCATAGAATCAGGTTGTCACGCCATCTGCAGCTTAGCCAGCCAGCCTGCACCCCATGGTGCTGCACGCAAAGCAGTGATAAAGCATGGCCTGCCCCAGGCTATGTTTGCAGCGCTCAACACAGTACTAGGAGAGCGCAGGAGGCAGAGGAACTGGAGGGCAGCTGCGTATGCTGCACGAGTAGAGCTGGTGGCTGCTGCAGGAATTGAAGTGCTGGCGGTAGCCGACATGCTGCAGCACAACCTCCTTCCACTCTTGGACAAGCGTACTAGTGCTGCTGCCAGAAGCAGCAGCAACAGCAGCAGCAGCAGCAGCAGAGTGATGGATAACAGCAGATCAAGCAAAAAAGGGGGAGCCAGTGTGACAGCCAACTCAGTTCCGGATGCGCTGTGGGACCAGCTGCTGCCCAAGCTGGCCCTGGCCTTGCAGGAGAACGCAGTGCTCCCAGAAGCAGCTGTCAGCGGCAGGTGCAGCGACACCCACACCAGCAAGAGCGGTAGCAGCACTGCTAGCAGCAGCTCTGCACCGCCAGCTGCTGCTGCTGCAGCAGCAGCAGCAGCAGCCAGCTTTCCTGGAGCAGCCAGCATGCGTGTGCTGTCGTGGCGGCTGCTGCAGCTGGCACTGGCTGTCGTCATTGGAATGGCACAACTAATCCTGCCCGCTGAGCAGTTTGTAGCTGTGGCAGAGCCAGCTGCACGATTGGCCATGGCAGCACTTGCAGGAGCAACAGCACAGGATACAGCAGCAGCCTCAGGCATTGTTACCGCCTGCGCTCAGCTTGGCGATGTGTTGATGCGTTTGCAGCAGACCAATCGTAGTAATGGCAGTGGGCAGGGTGTAGGTGGCAGTGGCTGGGCACATCACATGCGCCAACTGCTGCATTCCCCGCACATCGCGCAGTTGATGCTAGCCAGCCTGGCAGGCTATAGGCAGGGCGTGCTGCAGGCCATGTCACCTGCAGAGGGGGCAGGCAGCGGCAGCAGCAGCAGCGGCAGCAGCAACAGCAGTGTTGGCGAAGGCAGCAATCCCAGCAGCAGCAGCAGCGGCAGCCACACTTGTCCCGGCCAGCATGCAGGCACAGCACTGCTGCCAGCAGCACAGGAAGCAGTCAGCCCAGTACCATCAGCACCCCTGCCTCATGAGCATCTCTGGCAGCGCCTAGGCCTGGCCCCAGCACTGCTGCCATTGCTGTCTGAAGCACAGCGCAAAACCGCAGATATGTATGGCCCAGCAGACCCTTACCTGGGCTTCTCGGCGGCTGCTGCGGCAGCAGCTTTTGCGCTGGAACAAGCGGTGGCATCAGCTGCACAGCTAAGCAGCCACGAGTTTGGGCACAGCACATCAGATGCCACAGCATCAGACTTGTCTGCGGCACAGCTGCAGCTGGCTGTCGCTGCCATGCCAGTGCCGCTGCTGCTATGTGACACAGTTGCACAGCTCATAAGCAGGCATGCAGATGACGGTTTCATGTACTTTGCCATGAGGCCCCTCACCGCAGCCCCTAAGTATCTGGCATGCTTGGGGTTGGTAGCTTCGGAGCTCAACCAAGCAGCAGGAGGCAGGAGAAGCAGGCTCAGCATGGCAGTGTGGGATCTGCCAGTGCAGCAGCTGCTGCAGCAAGCAGCGCAGCATATGCAGGAGCTGCTTGCAAGCAGTGCAGGACAGGGCAGCAGTGACAGTACACAGCAAAGTAACAGCAACAGCAGCAGCAGCAGCAGCAAGGGTGAGGCCAGTAGCAGCAGCGGCCCACCACCTCGCACTGCACTGAACGCATTCAATGATTGGCTGGAGTGCGCAGCGCAGCTCAGCAGGCTGGCGCCCCACTGCAAGTTTGTCGCTTCAGAGCAACAGCAGGCAGTGTGCCGGCAGCTGGCCCAAGACTTCCCAGAGTTGCTGCAGCAGTACTTGCGGTTGCAGCTGTGCGTGCGAGATGCGAACAATGCCCCGGGGCCTGTGGGCAACATTCGGCACGGCCTGTGGGCAACATTCCGCAACAGCCTGTCATGCCTATGTCTGAACGATTCCAGCAGCAGCGGCTTAGGGGCTATGGTGACAGAAGTAATTAGCAGCGGCAGCATGGCGGCAGTTGGCAGCAGGGAGCAGCAGCAGCTGTTGCAGCTGCTGCTGAGCTACGTGAAAAGCATGCTGCTGCTGATGCAACAGCCATCATGTGTCTCGGCATATGCGACAGAGGCACAGCAGCAGCAGCAGCAGCACGTGGGTGGCACTGCTTCCATAGAAGTGCTGGTTGAGTGCGACCAGGGGCTAGCGAGCGTGATGGCTGTTGCCACGCGCTTGCTGAAGGAGCACGAGCTGCAACCAGATGGTGGGGTAGCAGCAACTTGGCAGGCTGAGCGGAACGGCAGTTGTGTGCCGTGGCTGCTGCTGCTGGCACGTGCAATGTTTGCAAGCGGCCAGCTACTGTCAGCACTTGCAGCATATGTTTGGCAGGACTGACACGTGCATGCCCAGCACAGCCGTTCATCGGCATTAATCGTGTCTATATATGTCATACTAGCACAATATGCGGTATTCTTGTGCTCAATGTCAGGATTGAGGCCGATGAGGCCGATGCCTCATGAGGGAAACGTTTCCTTGCAGGTGGAGGAAACGGCACGCAGGGCTGCTGTAACTAGCGGGAACATGCCTAAATGGCTTTTAAAAACAGAGTTGCAGAGGTCTAAAGTGAAGGGGTTCACACAAAACCTGCAACCGTCACTGTTTCACATGATTGCAACTGGTGCCAAGACCTTAATTCTACACTGCTATTGGTGCAGGAGCAGATGCAAGAGCCCGTCCCGCCAGCTTGCAGCAGCGGTTCATGCAGCGCATGCAGCAAACCCAACCGCAAGACTCTTTGCTGGACCCCTTGCTTGCAGCAGCAGGGGACCGCCTGCGTGCTCAGTTCGCAGCCAGTCAGCAGCGTCACAGAATATCACAAAACCAGCAGCGTGCACAGGCCACAGCGGCCAGGCGTCGGCGTTGTCAGTCAGCAGCAGCAGCAGCAGCAGCATCGCAACCTGCAGCTGCAGGTGGGGGGGATGGTGCCCATCCTGCCCCTCAGCGGGAGTATTTGAGTGGATCGTTGTTGGGTGGGAGGAAAGCTGAGGGGAAGGATTCTTATGTGCTGTTTGTTGACACCTATAAGGCTTTTCCAACAGTGTGGCTTGATGGGCTCTTTTGTGGGACAAGGGTGTGCGTGGAAAGATGTTCCGTGTACTCTACAACTTGTATCAGGGTGCGCGCCGTGTGGTGTCTCACGAAGGTCATGTCACTGAGAGCTTCACATGTGACCTTGGTTTGCATGAGGGCGATGTTATTTCCCCCACACTGTACCTGTACTTCATTGATGATCTGCTGCATGAGGTGCATGCAAAGCACCCTGGCATCACCCTTATGGGCCCTTGTGATGAACCCGCTGGTCAGGTTGTGGCAGCCATGCAGGCTGATGACTTTGTTGCTGTGTGCGGATCTCTGGCTGAGGTTCAGGCTGTGGCTGCAACAGTTTATGAATACAGTTGTAAGTGGCGGTTCAAGCTGAATAGCTTGAAGTCTGCTGTCATGCATGTCTCACCAGCTAGACAGCCCAGCCAGTTGGCTGATTCTGGCATCGTTTGGAACGGTGTGCCTGTGCCTGTTGTATCAGAGTACTGCTACCTTGGCCTGTGGTTCAACAATGCCTGCAACTGGAATACGCACTTTGAGAAGATGTTGGCAAAAGTGCATCGTGTGAAGGGTGGGCTCATGCCAGTCTGGAAGAGCCGGCTCATCAGCGTGGAAGTAAAGCGTATCATTCTGCTTACATGCGTTCGCCCAATTGTTGAGTATGGCAGTGAGGTCTTGTAAGGTTGAAGGAACCGGAAGTTTCTAGAAGGCTCTAGAAATGGCGTTGATGCTATGGCTTAATGGGTAACATGATGATGAAGGCTCTAGAAGGTTCTGGATGTTTCCAGAAGGTTCCAGAAGTTCTAGAAGTCTCCGGAAGGATGTAGATGTTTCCGGAAGTAGTATGTTCTAGGATTGTCTAGAAGCTTCCTTGGTCCAGAATGTTCCAATTGTAGGCAGTTGAGGAGGCGTTGTAGGTTTTCGCCAAGGCTATAAATAGAGGGGGCCTCTCCTGACTCAACAAGAAGTATTCACTCAAGAAGTCTTTCCATCAGACCTCCCAAGTCCTCCTAGTCTCGTCTATTGTGTGAAGCCTTCCCTTGGTAACTAACTGAGCCTTCTATACAACTACGGCCTACGTCGAATCGCTATAGAAGACCTTAGTTGCCAAAGGACCCGCCGTCAAGGCGTGACAAGTGGTAGCTGAGATTGTCTACGTACAGAACACCGAGGAGTCCTGGAGATTCTACAAGCTTCCGGCATATGCCAGGCAAGTACAATCCGGAGAAGCCTGCACCCAAGGTGAAGTTTCTGGAGCCTCCCTCGCACCCAAGCGTCGCCAAGTTCCGGACAACCTTTGAGCTCAACGGCGTGGAGTTCGTCACTTCTACTCCTATCCGGAACCTTCCTGCCAAGACCGACTATCATTGCCTTAAGCCTTCCACTAACATCAAGAAGCATCCAGCCAAGAAGGTTCCTAAGTCTTCAACCTACTCTCCGCGCATCCGGAAGATTCTCAACAACATCCTCACCAAACCTCAGCCCACGCCCGTGAAGCCCCAGTGCTTCAAGAAGGAGGTGCACAAGCCAATCCCTTTTGAAGACGTTTGTGCGCGCATTCAGGCAGCCCAGGCGGCAGAGCACCGCGCACACCAGGAGAAGCTCCGGAATCTTCTTCACACGGCAATTGAGGAGCACATCACTAAGGAGGCCAAGGCCAAGGGCGTCTCTGATTGTGAGTCCGCTTGCTAAGCAGCCATGGAGGGATCTGGAGTGTCGCCGGAGATGTTGGCCTTACAGCAGCAGGTGGCTCAGCTTCAGCACGCGCTTCAGCAGATGCTGCAGCAGCAGACCAGTGCTGTGCCTACAAGCAAGCTGAAGCTCCCCAAGCCACCAGAGACCAATGGCAGGCAGCCTACCCCTGTCAATTGGTGCCACAAGATGGAGACGTACCTTGCGGCCGAGGGCGCCAACCTCAGCAGTTCTTCCATTGTGACGGTGGCAGCGGCCTACCTCAAGGACTCAGCCCTCAACTGGTACCGCCAGCATGAGCAGGCTGTGGCGGTGGGCAAGGCTCAGCCCTACGCTTCTTGGGATGAGTTCAAGAAGGCCTTTATCGCCCGTTTCACCCCTGTTGACCCAGAGGTGGACGCGCGGGAGAGGCTTGACCGGCTCACCCAAACGCGTAGCGTGTTCGCCTATGCCCAGGAGTTCAACACCTACATGCTGGAGCTGCCGCACATGGACGAGAACGACCGCATTCATCGCTTCATCCGCGGTCTGAAGCCGGAGGTGCGCATTCACGTCAAGCTGCAGCAGCCAACCACACTGCATGACGCCGTGGAGCTTGCCATTAAGGCAGACTCGATGGTGTGGGAGCGTGGTCGAAACGGCAACAGCCGCTTCGTCAACATGGGCAGCAACAACCGTGGAGCGGTTGCAAGGGGCGGACCGGCACCCATGGAGCTCGGAGCAATGGAGCCGCAGAAGCCCAGGAACCAGCCGCTCAAGTGCTTCTACTGTGGCAAGCCAGGGCACAAGCGGCGGGATTGCAAGAAGCTGCAAGCGTACAAGCAGCGTGATGGGGACACCTCTGCACGGTCAAACTGAAGGGCGCGTGCAGTAGTGTGGGTCGTACTGTGCGCATTGAGCAGGCTCAGCCCCGTGCGCCTGTGAGAGACTCACGCCAGGTAGAAGGCTCACAAAGGCCTAGTGAGCCTGGAGCATCCAGTGCAGCCCAGGGAAAAGCGGGTACCCGTCGTTGTGGACGACTGCGGGACTGTACCTACTGGCTGTTCAACCGCCTGGAGAAGGTCAAGTACGCCGATGCTTACGGGCCATTCTCAGTGGACGCCTGCGCACGTGAGGAGACTGCCCAGGCTGACAAGTTCTACAAGGGCTTCACTGACTTCCGCAAGGCTAATGTCAGCGGCGAGTCAGTATGGCTGAATGTGCCTTTCCGGCATGCTGGCCAATATCTGAGGCACTACCTGGATTGTAAGAAGACCGCACCGGAGACGACATGCGGCGTGTTTATCCTGCCCAAGTGGGACAGGAAGCCGTGGTGGAAGCTGACGCAGGGGATGAGGGTAATTCACGAGTACCCTGCGGGAACGGAGGGCTTGTTCTCTATCCCATCCGGGGACAGGTGGGTGGAGCAAGCTTCTCATTGGCCGGTGATCATCCTGTGGGATCCGCCCGTAAACACAGGAGTGAAGCCAAGGCCATGGGAGGAAGAGTTGCCGGCGAAGCAGGAGCAGGAGACACTCACTGCACCCGAGGCCGAAGACTCGTGCACCGCCATGGAGCTAGGTGGTCTTGAGCCTGCTAGCCATGAGCTCATTCGTCTGAAGGCCAAGTGCCGCGGCGAGATGCTTGATGTGCTAGTAGACTCAGGTGCGAGTGAGGACTACATCGATCCGAGGGTGGTGATGAGGTTCCGATAGCCTACTCTCAAGCTCCATCGACGTCAAGTGAGGCTCGCCAACGGTTCACTGCAAGATGCGGGGACGGTCGTGCCTGACCTACGTTTCCGTATTGGACAATTCAAGGACCGGAGGCCTTTTACCGTCACTCAGCTGGCACCATACGACATCATCCTTGGCAAGCTTTGGTTGACTGCTCACAACCCTGCCATCGACTGGGTGTCTAACACCATCACCATTGAAAAGAGGGACGTCACATACACCTTGCAGCAACCCTCTAACATCGAGAGGACAACTCCCGGTGTCAGTTTGTTGTCTGCACTTCAACTCAAGCGGGAGTTACGCAAGGGCGCAATTGCTTACCTTGCCATCCCCAAGGAGGTTGAGGAGGATCCAACTATCCGTGCGATAGATTACCTCTCTCTCCCTTCGGGGGATCCCGAGTGGGTTGAACGGATGAAGAGGGTACTTCACAAGTACTCAGCCATCTTTGGCAAACTGCCAAAAGGTGTACCTCCATCCCGAGGTGTGGAACATGAGATTGAGCTGGAGCCTGGTGCCAAGCCCCTTACCTACGTATTTATCACATGAGCCCTTTGGAGCTGGCGGAGGTCAAGCGACAACTAACGGACCTGATTGACATGGGGTTCATCCAACCTTCCAAGTCGCCGTATGGAGCACCGATTCTTTTTGTTCCTAAGAAGAATGGTAAGCTTCGTATGTGCATTGACTATCAGGCGCTGAACAAGATAACGGTGAAAAACTGCTATCCTTTGCCTCGCATTGAC
>CADDIJ020001896.1:0-18401 GCA_902809745.2 Tetradesmus lagerheimii | reverse complement strand
ATCAAATTACCAGATCAAGCCATAGCATCAACGCCATCGGCCCCGCGCCCCCCCCCCCCGGGGCGGAAAAAACAACGCAACACCCCCCCGGCGGAAAAAACAACGCAAAAAAACCGGCCAAAAAGTTGCCTCCGCTGTTGTCTGAACACAGGACCTTTCGCAATGACAACGGAGGCACTAGCGTTCGCTGTAACAGCTACTAGCCAGCTCTCCGCAATCTTCGCACGAACGCTCTGCCAACTGAGCTACACTGAGGCTGATGATGCACAGAGTGCCGTGCACGCATCATGTAATGGCCGTATCTGTAGAATCTGGACAAGCCCACATCGCCTGTGCACACCATGTAACCCCTCTTCTCTTTTCTCGGACAAGCCCACGAGCTACGTGCTTGTGCACACCATGCAACCCCTCTTCTTCTTCTTCTTCATCATGCAATGCAACACGTGCACCGGCAGCACTTCTGCAGTGCCTAAGATGCTACAAAACAGGTGCAGTTTCAAGTGCTGCTGCGGCTGCTGGGACCTGACAGCAGCTGCTTCAAACACCCCACCAACTGAGTGATCCAAAACACCACAGCATATACGGTATATCTGCAATGTATGCTCTGCATACAAAAGTAGATCAGCAGACATGTCTGAGCCTGGTCAAGCTCATGAGCTTGCTTGCTCAGTGAGCGTGAGGCAGACTGACTGCAGATTATCCTGGCAGCGATGCCAGCAAAGTACAACACACATAGCCTTCAACACTCTGCAAACATCTGCATACCAAAGCAGCTGGTAGCCAGCTTGACCGACAAAGCTGCTGTGCTGCTTTTACCCTTAACAAGCCTATTCACTTGGTGCGTCCGTCAGGGATGCTGAACAGGATTGCCTGCTTGTCCGCACTGCCGCCGTACGTCGCATATAAAGTAGCCCTTACGCTCCAGGTGCAGCATGCCAGCCATGCAACAACCACGCACACACGCAGCCTTCATCACAGCTGCAATCGCTCTGCCACCATTTGCATACCAAAGCAGCTAGCAGCCAGCCTACTTGACACAGCTGTGCTGCTGATGCCAGCGATGCAACAAACACACAAAGCCCCCATCATAGCTGCAACCACTCTGCAAACACCTATACACCACAGCAGCCAGCCGAACCACCAAAACTGCTGTGCTGCTTTCACCCTTTTGTAGCACGTCAAAAACCTATTCACTTGGTGCGCCCGTCAGGGATCCTGAACAGAATTGCGGGCTTGTCCGCACTGCCGCTGTACGGCACGTCGCAGATGAAGTAGCCCTTGCGCTCCAGCTGCAGGATGCCAGCAATGCAACAAACACACGCAGCCCGCATCACAGCTGCGATCATACTGCAACCATCTACATACAAAAGCAGCTAGCAGCCAGCCGCACCGGCAAATCTGCTCATCATAATCAAATTACCAAATCAAGCCATAGCGTCAACGCCATCGGCCGGGCGCCCCACCGGGGCGGAAGAATCTGCTGTGCTGCTGTCACCCTGTACTGTAGCATGCTTCAAGTTACGAAGCGTATTCACTTGGTGCGTCCGTCAGGGATGCTGAACAAGATTGCAGCCTTGTCCGCACTGCTGCCGTACGGCACATTGCAGATGAAGTAGCCCTTGCGCTCCAGCTGCAGGATGCCAGCCATGCAAACTAAAACACACAGCCCCCATCACACCTGCAATCACTCTGCATACAACTGCATACCAAAGCAGCTGGCAGCCAGCTTGGTCGACAAGGCTGCTGTGCTGCTTTCACCCTTCAAAAGGCCTATTTACTTGGTGCGGCCGTCAGGGATGCTGAATAGAATGGCCGGCTTGTCCGCGCTGCCACCGTATGGCACGTCGCAGATGAAGTAGCCCTTGCGCTCCAGCTGCAGGATGTCGCCCTTCTTGAGCGCTGCCATGTTGACGTCGCCGACTGCTGCTGTCTCAAACTTGGTGGTGGGGTTCACCAGCTGCTCGAAATCGTCGTCCTCCTCAACCTGTGGAAACAGAAAACCGGCCACAACATATAGCAGTGTGATATACTTCACGTATTAGCATATAACAGTTGTAGGGAGCGGGGCAAACGCTAGATTGGTGGTCACCCTTCTTGAGGGATGCCATGTTGACGTCGCCGACTGCTGCTGTCTCAAACTTGGTGTTGGGGTTCACCAGCTGCTCAAAATCGCCTTCCTCTTCAACCTGCGGCCACAGCAACCGGCCACAACGGGCCAAATACCTGTTATGTATGATGCGCTTTTCTCTTTACGCTACGTGTGATCAACACTGCGATCATTTGAAGGGCTCAATCGTCATCCTCCTGAACCTGCAGCCACAGCAACCGGACGTAACATAGAGATGTTATACAAGTCACATGTTGATGATGCATTCAATTGGGTGGCTCGTAACAGAAAAAACAGAAAAATATGGCTGGACCAGGCTGGACCCACATGTAACTAACGGTACTCTCTTCACAGCAACGTGACAAGAACGCGGACAAATGACGGGCACACTGCTGGAGGTCAGCCCCATGTTTGACTGTGTCATTTCCATCAACACACAGCTTATCAGCGTCGGTGCAAGAGCTGCAGCGTGACGCTGATGGGCTTGCCACAGGCCAGCATCTTGGCTTGATAGCTCCATCCAGGGAGACATCAAGCCAAAAAATAAACCTGTCGCAAGCCCATCAGCATCATGCTGCAGCTCTCTGGCCTCATTTGAACCCACATGCGTGGCAAGTGCCGCACCGCGTGGGCCAGGTTGTACCACAGCATTTCCAGCAGGCAGCCAGCAAGCTGCAGCGTGGCGCTGATGGGCTTGCGACAGGCCAGCATCTTGGCTTGATAGCTCCGTACAGGGGTCTCCCTGCACGGAGCTATCAAGCCAAATGCACAAGCATGTGGCAAGCCCATCAGCATCACGCTGCAGCTCTCTAGCCTCAGCTAAACCCACATGCTCTGAAAGTGCTGCACCTCGTGGGTCAGGTTACCACATCATCTCCGTGATGAGGTGGTAACATGACCCACTAGGTGCAGCACATTCCGCACATGTGGGTTTAGCTGAGGCCACAGAACCGCCTGCTGAAGTGCGTAAGGGCCAAACATGGTGTTGGGGTTGACCATCTTTGGCTTGATAGCTCCGTTCAGGGAGCAATCAAGCGTAAGATGCTGGCTTGTGGCAAGCCCATCAGCATCACGCTGCAGCTCTCTGGCCTCAAGTGGACCCACTAGGTGCAGCACATTCTGCACAAGTGGTTTAACTGAGGCCACAGAACCGCCTGCTGATTGTGCGTGCGGGCCGAAGGTGTGGCCAGCGCAACGTCAGCTCCAGCACAGATGAAACTACAAACCAGCTATGACTCCAACAGGCTGCAGCTGATTCTCACACATCGTGCTTCCTGCTGCCCTGCCTGCTGGAATGACATGGCCCTCATGGGCTTGCAGCACCTCGACAAGATTCAGTTCCAAAACGGAGTAAGAAAAAAATGCAAAGACACAGAACAGCACAATAAATAAACGTTGAAATTATTCCTAGAAGGAAACATTCAAGCATGCAAGAACGCCACTGCAGAGAAAAAGCTTGATTTTGTTATTTTCGAAGCTGAACCTTGATTGCTGTGGTAGCTGCGTGCAGCGCTGCGCATCAGGCTACTCACCAGGCGTGCGTCACCGTGGTCATAGCACTATGATCACGATGACGCACGCTTGATGTTTGGCCTGATGCGCACCGCTGCACGCGGCTACCACGGCAAACAAGGTTCAGCTTCAAAAACAACAAATCAAAGCTACTTCTTCTTTTTCTGCACGCGGCTACCACAGCAAGCTGGCGTTTCGTATCAGGACCGTCAACATCAACGCAGTGCTTGTTACGCAGCCAATGCAGCGTGACGGTGGTACGGTGCAAAAACACATGCAGTGACGTCATCATGGTGGGCAATGGAACTCCACTGCAGGCAGAATGCATGGGTGACGTGCATTGGTGACGTGCTGCTCTGGTAGTGCTTAAGAGTCTCTTGAGAAACGCCGCTCCCAAACCACCAAAAACAACCTGACCGCAGACAACATCAAGGAAGCAGCTCCAGTGGGGCAGATGTTTGGAGGACATCTGCACCATGGAGCTGCTGCCGTCATGTCGTGCGCGTGTGCTACATTCGAACACGCGTGTGCCGAGTGAGGGGGTGTGGCGCCTACGCTCGACCCGCGACACCAAATTGGTCTCTGCGGGCCCTTCAAGACGTCAGAAGAAACCAAAACATCTGCCCCATTCGATCAATGCAATGCTGTCAAGGCCCATGCAGCCTGACGGTGGTACAGTGCACAAACACATGTCAACGGCAGTGTGGCCGGAGGCCACAAAGCACGGCCTTGGGTCCAAGCAACTGTAGAGAGCGAGCACAAGGCCTGTCATATAACATTTAAAGTAACAACAACCCACATTCCTTCTTCGTGATGGGGTGATCAACGTCGGTCAATGTCAGCGGCACTAGCTCAGGCACGTCAGCCAGCCACAGCTCGTTCAACAATCTCAAAAGTTGGTGAAATAACTGTCATATAACGCCCCCAAAGTAACAGCCCACCTTCTTCTTGGTGATGAGGTGGTAGTCGGTCAACGTCAGTGGCACCAGCTCAGGCACCTCAGCAGCCACACAGCTCATTCAGCAGCTGGTCAAACACCTGTCATTCAACATCCAAAACAACATACAAAGTAACAACCCACCTTCTTCAAGGTGATGAGGTAGTAAAAGTCGGTCAGCGTCAGCGGCACCAGCTCAGGCACGTCAGCCAGCCAGGTCAGCTTGTTCTACAATCAGTCAAACACCTGTCATATAACATCCAAAATAACAACCCACCTTCTTCTTTGTGATGAGGTAGTCGAAGTCGGTCAATGTCAGCGGCACCAGATCAGGCACGTCAGCTAGCCAGGTCAGCTTGAGGCGCGTCTTTTTGAAGTCACCTGCCAGGTGCAGCTGCCCTGACAGGCCCGTCACCTGGCCATCTGCGCCCTTGGCCACAGACTGCAAGCAGCAAAAGCAATCAAACATGAAGCTTACTGGGCAAGCAGCAACAGTGCATGTTGGCCTGACAGGCCCGTCACCTGGCCATCTGGGCCCCTGGCCACAGACTGCAAGCAGCAAAGCAATTGGTAGTACAAAGCTTGTTAGGCAAGGCAGAAGCAGCAACAGTGAAACAATATTGGCCCAACAGACCCGTCACCTGCCATCTGGGCCATTGGCCACAGATTGCAGAACCAGTGAAGGTATGCACTCAGCATCTGCAGCCTATGGGACCCGCAAGGAACCCTGCTGCTGTTCTGCAAAATGTGCAGCTGCTGACCGACACACCGCGACAGAATAGCACACATAGCCACGACACAAACAAACCCCAGCCGAGGAATATGCACACGTACTAGACACACGTAAAGTGTCCGGCAGCCAGCCCTCAGAATCGCTTTTCGGAGCATCAGCCCGGCCACTTGGGAGTGACCACGTCAATATACAACGTGAATGTGTCCTCATAGGGCGGCCACAGCAGCACAAACTAACGCGCATGTGTGCGCTCACATCACCACCCACACCTCAGCCTGCAGCCAACAACACCAGTGGATGCTGGGTGCTGCTGCAGCTCTTACTCACCAATGCAGGTCACTTTCACAACAACAAAGCAAGCAGATCAGCCGCACCTTGATGATGGCATTGCCCCAGTCCATGAGTGTCACCTCCTCCCCTTCCTGCACCTCCTGCCCATCAGCCTGGTCCAGCCACACATGCTCAACAACCACACACATGCACACATGCACAACCAACAGCATGGAAACCAGTGTCGCCTCGACCCCCACACCAGGAAGCTTCTGCTTTGCATAATTTGCAAGCCAATCTGAAATCAGATAAAGCAGACAACGGCACGCAGCCGCACCTTGATGATGGCATTGCCCCAGTCCATGAGTGTCACCTCCTTCCCTTCCTGCACCTCCTGCCCATCAGCCTGGTCCAGCCACACACGATCCAGCCACACTCTCAACAACCAACACACATACATGCACATGGAAACCACCGTCCCTGGCTCCACAGCACACACCAGGAATACACCTGGCTTCTTTGCATCACTGCAGGTCAGTCCAGAACAGGTAAAACACATAAGCCGCACCTTGATGATGGCATTGCCCCAGTCCATGAGTGTCACCTCCTCCCCCTCCTTCACCTCCTGCCCATCAGCCTGGTCCAGCCACACGCGGTCCAGCTTGAGCAGCGTCTTGCTGCCAGCGTCTGCATACTTCTTGTGCTTCGCGATGATGCTGGACTCAGGGCTCGATGGAGCGCCTGCAAGCAGCGCAGAAGCAGCAGCAGCAGCGTGTTGAGTTGGAGCAGACACGCGGTTCAGCTTGAGCAGCGTCTTGCTGCCAGCAGCCGCGTTCTTCATGTGCTTGGCGATGCTGCTGGACTCGGGCTGGTTGGAGCGCCTGCAAGCAGCAGCAGCAGCAGCCAAGAGCAGCAGCAGCAGCACAGTGATCCATCAGAACTCTTGCTGACTACCAACCACACATAACACACCATCCATCCATGCCACAGACCTTGCAGGAAACGCGCAGATCTTGCAGGAAACACACAGACCGCGCGGCACTCACCCTCGAGCGTTAGCAGCACCTTGCCAGCAGCCACCACCGCAGTATGCGGCGGACACACGGGGTCGATCGGCTTCTTGTTCCTCCGCAAGCACGCATAGTAGACCACGCAATCAATGCAAGCCTTTGCAGGAAACGCACACGTCTTGCAGGAAACACACAGATACCGCGGCACTCACCCTCCAGCGTCAGCAGCACCTTGCCAGCAGCCACCACCGCAGTATGCCGCGGGCACATCGGGTCGACCAGCTGCTTGTTGATCGTCCAGATCTTGTCCCACTCTACACATAATCCACCATCCATCCATGCAAGTCTTTGCAGGAAACACACAGAACTTGCAGGAAATGCACAGGTCCCGCAGGACACCACAGCAGCAGCAGCACTCACCCTCCAGCGTCAGCAGCACCTTGCCAGCAGCCACCACGGCAGTATGCCGCGGGCACACCGGGTCGATCAGCTTCTTGTTGATCGTCCAGATCTTGTCCCACTCCTGGTATGTTACATTCTTTGAGGCGCCCTGGCTCAGGATGAACTCCCGCAGAGCTTCAACCTGCAGGCCGCGCCTGAAAATGCCCTGCACGGTTGGCATGCGTGGATCGTCCCAGCCGTCCACGCGGTTGGTCTGTACGAACCACGTGAGCTTGCGCTTGGACAGCACCGTATACACAAAGTTGAGCCTGCGGCAAACATATAGCAGTAGTAGCAGCAGTAGCCCAGCAGACATGCGGTAGATTGGGTTAAGTACAATTTTTTTCTGTTCTCAAACAATTTAAATTTTTGTTCTCTTCATAAATATATTTATAATAAAGAACAAAAAAATACATTTTTTATTTATTCTATTGTTTTATTTTTTTTGTGAGCACAAATTGAACCCTAAGTATCAATTATCACAAATAAAATTTTATATAAATTATAAATTATTATTTATTTTATGTAAACATTTTTTTATTTTAAATATTTATGTTATTTGTTTAAAGTTTTTTATAATAAAATAAATTTATTATAAATTTATTAGCACAGAGATGCATACAACGAGTGAGATCATAGCGGGTGGGCTGAACTCATGGTACTCATGGTACTGGGACAATGCGGTAATGTGGAGCCCGCTCAAACATAACATATATCTAGTGAAAGTTGCCAATTTCCACTAAAAATTGTTTTCTTTGAGCGGGCTCTACATAACCGCAGTATCCAAGTGTATCACTTTGAAAGCATTATTGGATGATAGTATGGGGCACAAACCAAAACTATGCTAGCGGGGACTACAAGGGGCAATCTTCCCTGACCTGTGCATCAACCCAGCATGCCACAACTGCTATCTCCACGAAGGGCCTGAAATGCACATTCCAGAACGCGCACTTCAATCCCCTCGTGAAATACAGCAGTTGTGGCGTGCTGGGCCAGTGCAAAGGTCAACCATCCATAACATGAGGCCACACCACCACAGTAACAATGCATTTGATAGTTAGACGTCGTGACAGACAACATGCTGATCAACACGGTGCTCAGAATGAGTAGGAGTAGAGTTGATCTTCATGGTAAGAACTCTGCCAAGTTTCTTCCTCACAGCACCAAAATACACTGGCTATAATCATGTTGAATGCAAGGCCACAACCACAGCCCAGCTCCACCCACTGCTACATGAATGAATGAATGAATGAATGAATGAATGAATGAATGAATGAATGAATGAATGAATGAATGAATGAATGAATGAATGAGCTACTCGTGGCGTGTGACGATGAGGAAGACCTCATGCGCCTCCACACCTCCTACCATCACTGCTACAGAGTCCTAACAGCTCGCATGCAACGCTGCTGCAGGCACATACGCACCACATACACACCAAACAGGCCTCCCAACTGAGAAAGTACAGACAGCTGTGCAAACGACCAGGTAAACACAGCAGAACACTAGCCATACGTTACGCTGCATGTTGGCTGTGTGGCGTCATCACAGAAAAAGACATTAAACCTTCTTGCTGCTCAGAATGAGTAGGATTTGTAAGTGATCGTCAGTGGCCGTGACCTCTGATCAGGTTATCCTCACTGCAGCAAGCCAAGTCAAGATAAAGCGATCTGCCATACAACATACACACAAGGCATCATGAAACCCTACATCATTTTGGTTGCAGGTCACGTGTTTTGAGTGGTTGATGCTTGTTTTGAAGAGGCATCGCCCGCCCAAAATGCGTGAGCTGTAACCAAAGACATACAAAGCAAAGCTTCTCTGATCAAGTTATCCTCACTGCAGCAAGCCAAACCACGATGTTGTGCACCGCCATACAACATGCACACAACGCCTCTCGACGCCCAGTATTCGGTTGTTTGGTTGCAGGTTACGTGCTTTGTGAGGTTGATGTGCGTCTGATGGCAAGCCAACTCCCTCAAAACATGTGAGCTGTAACCAAATAATCACACGATGAAGCCAGCACAAGCAAACAAAATTACTAAACAGAACTACCGCACCCGCTGTAGTCCCAGATGTGCACGTTTGGCAGCCCCGGCCACACCTTCTGCTGCTGCTGCAGGATCCAGTACTGCGCCTCACCATTCCCAACACCCTAATTGCAACCTCCAACCAACCTCCAACCACCAGCACATAAAAGCACCACCATATGCACTGCTCAGCGTTCACAACCGCCTGGACAACCCTTGGACACCACCACCACCCCGACAATGCACAGGGTAAACCTATACTTAACCCAAAAACCTAACCCCGCACCTGCTGTAGTCCCAGATGTGCACGTTTGGCAGGCCCGGCCACACCTTCTGCTGCTGCTCCAGGATCCAGTAGTACTGCGCCTCGCGATCCTTGTACTCAGATGTGCGCAGCGCGTGTGTGACGCCCTCAATGGCATCGACAAATGGGCACGCGTAGTCGTACGTGGGGTACATCTGTTGCAGGCGCAGGGTTACAGCAGCAGAACATATGCGCACTTGTATATACGCAGTTCCAGGCTGTGACGAGTTCACACACAAAACCCACCAACAACAAACTTGATACGCGCAGCGCATGCGTGACGCCCTCAATGGCATCAACAAAGGGGCACGCGTAGTCGTACGTGGGGTACACCTGCCGCAGATAATGTATTAATAACACACAGCAGAACAGCAGCAGTGTGCGGGCAGGCAGGCAAGAGAAGTGAAGAGCCTTCAATAGCAGCAACCAAGGGGCACACGTAGTTGTACGTGGGGTACACCTGCCACATAATACACAGCAGAACAGTAGCAGTGTGCAGGCAAGACACGTGAAAAGCGTTCGATGCTGTATGCACCTCCACGCACCCTACCAGAGGCCTATTGCACGGTACTGTGCAAAGTGAACTGCAGAGGCACAAGCATGGGCAGGGCTCCAGCTGATAAACAGCGCCAAGTTGATGTCACACACTGTGCATGATACTGTGCAACATACTGTGCAGATTGAACTGCAGAGGCACAAGCACAGGCGGGGCCCCGGTCAACAAACCGCTTCAGGTTCATGAAGTACACGGTATATGTCATGAACCTCGAGCGGTTCGCGGCTGGGGCCGCCGCGCGTGCTTGTGCCTGTGCAGCTCATTCTGCCAGTATGGAAGCCTTTGGCACACCATCGAACGATATATGTGAAACCATCGAGCAACCCTGTAGCAGTCAATAACTCATACCGTATGTGCTGAGCACCAACTACAACTGCTACGCTATCAGCTGCGAGTCAACCGATCAGTATGGTCAACGCAAACGCTCTTCAAAACATAGGAACAAAAAGATAGGATGCGGTTGGTTCAGTTGGTTTGTGGGGCTGTGGATTGAGCGTCCTGTTCATGTGCACTTTTCGGGTGCATTGCGGCGCTCACCCAAGAAACAGCTCCTGGGCTGTGCTGTGCCTGAACTCGACAGGAGGCTGGCTCAGGGGCCGGTCAAATCCGGCCTAACTAGCCTCCGCTTTTGGCCAGGGTGTGGATATGCAAAAACATTCAGCACACATTAATGAATTGCGCTGCTTGCTAAACATGCTGTGTCTGCGGATGTGTCTCGGCCTCTCGGCACAAAGCACTGAGAGCTGCGAGGTCCCATATGCACTGTGTACACAGAGGTGATGAAGCACCATACGCTGCGCCCACCTTGTAGGTGTGTCCAGTGCGCCAGTGGTGCTGCAGGTTGCTTGCACCATCATCAGCCAAGAGAATGCATGTAACCTCAGCAACTACAGTCTGCCCCAGTACAGCAGGTGTCAGTACAGCAGATTACATACCTTGTGGGTCTGTCCAGTGCGCCAGTGCTGCTGCAGGTTGCACCTGAACGCCGCACATCTGGCAACTTGCAAACAACGTGAGAAAACCAGCTCTCAGCTTGACATAAGCATACTTAGAGCTTACCTTGTAGGTGTGCCCAGTGCGCCAGTGGTGCTGCAGGTTGCACCTGAAGGCCACCGGGTCGCGCAGTGCCTTGTTGCCCGCCTGCATGTCCAGCTTGAAGCGCAGGCAGTTCTTGAGGCCCTCTTCGCTGCCAGCCTACAGTAGCAGCAGCAGCAGTCAAGGGATTTGTCAGTTGAAGCAGCTATAGTGGAAGCAGCAGAAAAGGATGAGAGCAACAGCTTGAAGCGCAGGCGGTTCTTGAGGCCCTCTTCGCTGCCAGCCTACAGTGGAAGCAGCAGCAGCGAGATATCTGAAAGCATCGCAAAGTGCGCACTGCCACACCTGCCTCGCCTAGCACACATAAATACTCATGTGCATGCCCGGCTCTTTGCCCTTCCTACTTCAGGCACAGACACCAGGCGGGGATGGCGTTTTGAACCCGTCCAGAGGTAGCATTCAAAGTACAACAAATAACATATTGTCACTAACGCCCCACCTGCATCTCCTTGAACATCGCTATCGTCTCCTCCACTGAGCGGTTGCGGCGCTTTGACTCGATGCCGTGCATGCGCTCCTGCAGGAAAACAAAAAGCAGCAGCAGCAGCGCGAAGTCGATCACGGCAGGTCAAACGCTCAGCAGCACGGGAGCAGGCTTAGTTTGCCCGCTGCTGAAGAGCCAACTGCTAAGCGCTCGCGTAGCAGCTCTAGGCAGCAGCAGCAGTCAACTGTCAACGGTGAGCTTCAAGAGGAGCCACAGGCCATCAGGAGGCTATCAAAAGCCGTCAAGAAGAAGAAGAAGAAGAAGAAGAAGAAGGGTGGCACGTGTGAAAGTGCGCCACTTGAACATCGGCAGACAAATACTTGATAGACAGCCTCCTTGATGGACTTGCTTTGATGTGGTGGCTGGAGCAAGCCCCCCCCCCAAGCAAGTCCGTGAAGGGGGCTGTGTTGCATGATTACGCCATCAAACATCGGCAGACACATCATGCAGCAACTGTGTGCAGGCCATGAGGGAGGCTAACAAGAATTTGCAGGGAGGCTGTCTATCAAGTATTCGTCTACTGATGTTATAGTGGCGTACTCCTGCAGGTGCAACACCGCCTCCTTGACAGGCTTGGACGCCACAGTGGTGTGATCACACCGCTCAGGCCGCCCAAGTCCGTCAAGGAGGCTGTGTTGCATTTGTAGGGTAGTATGCCACTACAGCATCGGTAGACACATCATGCAGCAACTGTGTGTGGGCTCAGTCGAAGAAATTCAACCATTGTTATCGTTATCGTCACTGAGCAACTCAGTAGCGCGGATAACTGTGTCATCCCAGCCCGACAGCTGCATGCAAGTACGGCAAGCACAAACCCACCAAAAAAGAACCATCAAAGATGCACAGCCAGCGAAAGTTGCTTGCAACAGCAACATCTTGCTTGCGGCAGAACATCGAAATTTCACTTCACTTCAGACGTATGGGCTCAGTCGAAGAAATTCAACCATTGTTATCGTTGTCGTCACTGAGTAACTCAGTAGCGCGGATAACTGTGTCATCCCAGCCCATTTTCAACGCAGCAAAGCAAGAACACGCAGCACAATCAAACAGGCAGTGGACACTATTTACCCACTGCCATGCAGCACAACCACAGGGACCCCAATCATTACATGCTGCCGACCGTACGCTTACAATATCACCCGATGAGGCACAACGCATGCAGTGACCGTTGCCTGCCAACACTGCCTCATGATGCAATGACACAATCAAAACCTCCCTCAAGTGTCCAACACCTGCGCCCTATGCTCTACCCACCTCTCTCATCTGGTCCACTGGTGTGTCGTCAGCGTACAGCACGCCAGCCTTGATCAGCCGCTCACCCAGGTCCAGCATCTGCAGCAGCAACAGCAGCAGCAGCAGAAGGTTTGAAGGCAGTGAAGGGCTAGAAAGAGCAATGATGAAACGACAGGCCAGCCTTGATCAGCCGCTCACCCAGATCCAGCATCTGCAGTCAAATCGAAAGCAGCTGACACAGGAAGCAGCAGAAGCAGCAGGGCAACAAGATAATGTGGTGCGCCACTCAGGAAAGGTGAGCGAGTGACGGCCCAGCCTTGATTAGCTGTTCACCCAGATCCAGCATAGCGCGACGCAGCTGCTGCTATGGACTGCGCCCTGGATCGTGCAAAAACAACGCAAGCATAGATGCGACAACACCGTAACATGTTTTGTTACCTGTGGGAAGTAGTCGCTGGTGTAAGTGATGGTCTTGTACTGCAGCCCCAGCGTCTGCATGTCCTTGATGATGTTCTCAACGTACTCATCCTTCTCCTTGGTAGGGTTTGTGTCATCAAAACGCACCTGCATTTGAAAAGTAACACATGTAACACATTTTATAACACCATTGAAACTGACAGCACGACAAAGTGCAGCAAGGCAAGACGAAGACAACGGTGCAAAATTGAAGGTTTGTGGGGCTGTGGATTGAGCGTCCTGTTCATGTGCACTTTTCGGGTGCATTGCGGCGCTCACCCAAGAAACAGCTCCTGGGCTGTGCTGTGCCTGAACTCGACAGGAGGCTGGCTCAGGGGCCGGTCAAATCCGGCCTAACTAGCCTCCGCTTTTGGCCAGGGTGTGAATATGCAATCTAGATTAGATCCCAACAGCTGCTGACCCGCACGCATACAAGCTGTCACATAACGCAAGTTGAACCTCCCAAGCCAAAACACGTATGGTACAAAAATGGTCACATAACATGTCATATAACGCTCACCAGCAGCTTGCCCTTGTAGATGTTAGCAAAGTGCTGATTCAGCAGCGCTGCCTTCGCGTGGCCAATGTGCAGGTAGCCTGAGGGCTCTGGAGGGAAGCGTGTCACCACTTTGCCCATCTGAGCGTCTGGCAGGCCTACATCAAACGAACCAACATCTGCAGCATACAAGTTGGGGACAACAAAAGCAGACGCCAGAGCAGCAGCAGCAGCAGCCAGGTCAGTATTGGCCAGAGAACAACGCATGCCTGCATAGAGCTCAACATAGTGACGATATGTGCAAGTAGCCTGAGGGCTCTGGTGGGAAGCGAGTCACCACTTTGCCCATCTGAGCATCTGGCAGGCCCACATCAAACGAGCCGACATCTGCAGCACGAAGGTTGGAGGGCGCATTACAGCAGAAACAGACGCCAGGGCAGCAGCAGCAGCAGCCAGGTCAGTATTGGCCACAAAAAACGCATGCCTGCATACAGCTCAACAGTGTAACGATATGTGCAGGTAGCCTGAGGGCCCTGGGGTGAAGCGTGTCACCACTCTGCCCATCTGAGCGTCTGGCAGGCCCACATCAAACGAACCAGCATCTGCAGCATACAAGTTTGGGAACACATCACAGCAGAAACAGATGCCAGAGCAGCAGCAGCAGCAGCAGCAGCCAGGTCAGTATAGCCCAAAACAACGCATGCCAGCATACAGCTTGAAAGTTTGATGGTATGTGCAGGTAGCCTGAGGGCTCTGGTGGGAAGCGTGTCACCACTTTGCCCATCTGAGCGTCTGGCAGGCCCACATCAAACGAACCGACATCTGTGGAGATGGATAAGTTCGGCAGCAGCAGCAACGTCAGCAGAAGCAGCAACACAGATGGAGGGGCCAACATCTGCATCAAACATAATGCACAGCAGCAGCAGCAGCAGTGACGCGGTCCATTGGCGTCTGCAAGGCGCTTGCCTTTGAGCGCTTCACAGCAACAACACGCGCGTCACTCAAGCAGCACAAGCAGGAATGACCTGTCCTGCAAGCCAGATCCGCCTCATCACATCTGCATCAACGCTCTCCTGCAAGCGCTTTCCCGAACCCACAGAACCCAAACCCCGGCGCACCTCCGCCCTTGCCAACTGCTGTGTCAGCAACAGCACCATCCTGCAAGCCCCATCATCTGCATCGACACCTTTCCTGCAAGCACTTCCCCACACCCACAAACCCCAAACCCCGCGCACCTCCGCCGCCCTTGCCGGCTGCTGTGTCAGCTGCTGCTGCCGCCTCGCGCTTCTTGGTTGGGCACAGGTCCTCTACTGCTGCTGCGCAGGATGACAGGCTGCTCATGTGGTCAAACCAGCGTGCAAGGTGCGCGGCAGACGGTGACTGGCGCACCTTCTTCCATAGTGGGCAGGCTGCAAGAGCAAGCACAGAGAGAAGGACAGACAACAAGGACAGAAAGACATTACTTAGCTGCAACACAGACAGAAATGCAACAGAGAGACGCATATCCAGTAGCAGCTGCGAGTCTGCTGCTGTGCAAGCATATACGTGTTGCGCGGTCTGCAGGCACTGCCAGAACGCCAGGGCGCACAACCGCTGATACGCAAACCATAAAACGGCCAGCACGTTGCTCACCCTGCCACTGCGCTACCGCGCCCCCTCCCACTGGTCAACAGTCATTATGAGCTGATAACACAAACTGGTCAAACTGGTCAAACTTGCTCACCCTGCAGCTGCCCCCAGATGGCAACGTCTGCTGCTGTTACGCCATAGCCCACAAAGAACGAGCGCAGCGAGAGATAGTCGCTCATGCGCCCACACAGCGCCTCAAATTGCTGCCCTGACACGAGCTGAGAAGACATCTCAATCCACTGATCTACCTGCAGGACAGCAGCAGAAGAGAGCAGCAGCTGCTGTGGATGCTCGAGTGAGGGGGAGTCGACCCAGAAGGTGTATGCAGATCTCGCACAGCGCCTCAAATTTCTGCCCTGACACGAGCTGGAGGACGTCTCAATCCATGAGTCCACTTGCAGGACAGCAGCAGACAGAGCAGCACATGAGCGCATGAGAGCAGCACATGAGCACAGCGCCTCAAACTGCTGCCCTGACACGCGCTGAGAGGATGTCTCAATCCACTGATCTACCTGCGTGACAGCAGCACCAGAGAGCGGCAGAAAGAGCAGCACATGAGCGCATGAGAGCAGCATATTAGCACCGTGCCTCAAATTGCTGACCTGACACGAGCTGAGAGGAGGTCTCAATCCACTGGCCTACCTGCAGGACAGCAGTAGAAAAGAGCAACACAAGAGTCTAAATGAGAGGTGGCTGGAGGTGTGAGGGTGAAATTCATGACCCAGAAGCACCTGACACGAGCTGAGAAGAGGTCTCAATCCACTGGTCTAACTGCAGGACAGCAGCAGCAGAGAGCAGCACATGAGTCTAAATGAGAGGTGAGTGGACGTGTGAGCGTGAAAGTCATGACCCAGAAGCACCTGACACGAGCTGAGAAGACGTCTCGATCCACTGGTCTACCTGCAGGACAGCGCAACAGAAGAGAGCAGCAGATGCTATGGATGCTGGTATGGGGGGTATCAACCCAGAAGGGGTATGAGGTCTCGACGCAGTGCACCTGCTGCTGGTTGCTGTGATTCTCACTATCAACACTGTTGCTGCTGCACAGAAGGGTTGGATGCATGGGCTGGCACTTGTGGCTGAGCAGTTCTGCTAGTGTAGCAGCAGCACTACTACTGCTCGTACCTGGCAAGCTGCCAGTGGCGTTGGCCCGTACAGATTGCTGCCTTCCTGAGCGCCCAGGCGTGTGAGAAACTTGAGGATGATAGGCACACCAACCAGCTCTTCGCTGCACACACGATGATAGCGCAATGGATGGGCGGTGGTAAGCAGCAGCACAGCAGGTGAAGCAGCTGCAGTCAGCTTGCGTGCAGCTGAAGGCAGCTTGCGGCCGATCGCTGAACATGTAATTCAGGCTGCGTGTGGATATCAATAATATCATCGACATGCACGGCGTGCATCAGGCGCGCACCCGCTTGGGAACTTGAGCGTGGCGATGGTCTTGTTCGTGGCCTTTGGGTCTGCGGCATGCTGCAGAGCTAGGTTGGCATGCTGTGCCAAAGCTACTGCTGCAAATGGCGGGTTGCGATCCCAGTACGTGAGCACCGGCTGATGCTGGCTGCCCGCTGCAGCAGCCATAGTGGTGGCAGTGTCGCAGATCACGCTGCTGCAACACCTGTCGCACGGATACGTTGGCTCTTGAACCAATGCAGAGCTTGACTGACAGGACGTGCGGGATCGGCGTCGCTTACAGCAGGTGCAGGACGGCTGTGCTGTCTGTCACTGTCATGTGTCATGACGGCTGTGATATGTTGGTTGACTGTATTATGCTCACGGCGCTCAACAGGCCACCTGTATCATGCATCAGCCTAGCACAGTTCACCACTGCCTCAAGGAACTGTGTGGCATGCAATGTTGAGGCTCTCGTTTGAGTGGTCCATGCTTTGACAATTCATGACGTTTTGCAACGATGTCGACATATTGCTGCAATGTCAGCACATTTTGTGCCAGGTACTGTGGACTCTGAGAAGCTTGCTACAAACGGAGCCCACAGACTGCCTGAGCCTGCAATGACTTAAAATGCTACAGCCTTGCGTGCAAGGGTTTTCATACATTACATTACATTACATACTCCACCCAACAAGGAGTTTTCACAGTTTTCACAGGCTTGCGTGCAAGGGTAAGGTGGCTCTGCATGCGCATGTCAAAGAGTGGATTGAGACGGAACCCATGTGATAGCAAGCTGTGCACCATGTTTGTTATTGAGAGAGTGGAAATTACACGTAGGCCGTTCGCCATCTCAGATGGCATGCACCACACAAAGTGAACGCAATCTTGCGCCAAAAAGGGAGATTGAAGCAACTTTGAAGCCAAAATAGTCCTAGACTCTCGATCAGGATTGTACAAGGCATAAGCTGGCACACATCATCATCATCATGTTACCCATTAAGCCATAGCATCAACGCCATCGGCCCCGCGCCCCTCAGGAGCGGAAGAAAGAGGGAGCACTGCTCCATTGTGTTTGCAATTATTACGCACATCCCAAGCTTGGACAAGATACTCAGCAATGCTCCTAGATATCACTCGGCACCCCCCCTACTACCCCAAATATCATCAGAAACAAAACGTAACAACTTAGTGGATGCATCAGTCAACGACATCACATTGCGCAATTTTTCAGCGCCGCCAGCAACATCACGCAAAACAGACCGAATTTCATCAAGCATAGTATCCCTCTGAGCAGAAGTAGCGGGACAATCAAACATCAGATGTGACAAAGACTCAACACCCTGACCACAAGCAGGACATGCTGTGTTAGAATCAGCTCTGCTGCCGCCATAACGACTGGTACGCTGATGCACGCAAAGACAGCCCATTCGAACACGCATCAGCAACTCAATACCACGTGTTGGCGCACCAGAACACAAAAAGGGCCTAGCCCTTTTAAAACGCATGGCATCAGCATGTGTAGGGTGCACATGCGTGATGTAACGGCTCAAAGTAGAGTGCTGCAGTGATTCACAAACAATTGTGTCTGCATGCAGCTTCCTCAGAGGGCGATGGAGTATTACTTTAGGGTCCAGCGTATGCAGAATTCGCGTTTGCCACGTCAGGTTTTCTCAGCTGAGTGGAAGCGCCCTAGTGGTGCTGTTGCGGTGACACCTTGGC